>CAUYQV010014314.1:0-15087 GCA_963574575.1 Galagoides demidoff
GTGTGCCGATCTTCTTCAGAGAAATTTCTCTTCAAGTCCCTTGCCCACCCTGAGATGGGATCACTTGTTTTATGAAAGCTATAACCAAATAGCCTAAGAATGTGGGGAGGGAGAAGGGAGGGGAGAGTGGGTAGAGGGAGGGGGATTGGAGGGACCATTTTTGAGGTCTATCTTACAGGGGTACAAGTGAAACTCTCTAAGAGTAGAATCAGAATGTTTTAAAACTATAACTGAGAAAATGACATGAAGGCTGTGTTGATCAGTTTGATGAGTTTGATGGAAGTATTTCGGATTGCATGTGAAAACCCCACACTATACCCCAGAAGTGCATTAATGTACATAGTTACCATTCAATAAAAAAAAAAAAAAGATTTGTAGATCCAAGGTTCTGATATAAAGGAAGCCCAGAATCAGTCTGCCTATCATTTGGTGCACATTTTTCCTTCAAAGCATCTGTGCTTTGAGGTGGCCAAGAGGGTAAGACTCTAAGCAGAGGGTTTGAGACAGACATATAAGAATAAAGGAACAAAAGCCAGAGTTCAGGGCTTTCCCAGGTGAGAGATCCTGGTAAATGCCCAGACTTTCAGTTGGGACTCCCAAAAGGCTATAAGAGAATTAAGTGCATCCCTTGTGCCTTGTACCAGTTCCAATCCTGACATTAGGAGTAACAGTAAACCAGAAAAATGACAAGCTCCTACCCCCCAGAACTAAAGCCAGCTTCAAATCATTTCAAATCCCAATTTCAGTGGACCGAAAATCCCAATTTCAGTGACCGAAGATTGCTAGTGCTCTAAGCTCTAAGCATAGCTGGCTACCAGATGCAAATGTATGCCTTTGCTATATATGTAAATTTATAACCAAGAGCCTCAAATTAGTTTTACAAATTTTCAAATACATTGTCTGGCATTCAATTGAAATAACCAGGGATATGAGAATGTAAGATTTTACTGAAAACCAGTAAAGAGAAACAGACTTACAGGAGATGCAGAAAATGCAATGATCAGACTTGGACTTAAAAACAGCAAAAAATGCTATGGACTAATGATTGTATATCCCAGAATTCATATGTTGAAGCCTTACCCCCCTATGTGATGATGTTGGGAGTGGGGACTTTGGAAGGTAATTGGGTCAGGAGGGTAGAGCCCTCATGAATGGGATAAGTGCCCTTATGACAACAGACATGACATAGACGATCTCTCTCTACATAAGGTAAGGATACAGCAAAAAGGCAGCTATATGCAAACCAGGAAAAAGGCCCTCAGCAGAAAGCAAATCAGCTAGCAGCCAGACCTTGTACTTCCCAGCATCCAGAACTATGAGCAATAAATGTGTGTTGCTTAAGCCTATGGTATTTGCTTAATCTATGGTATTTCTTATAGCAGCCTAAGCTGGGTAAAATGGTGATTAATATATCCAAAGAGTTAAAAGACAAGGCTGTGGATTTTGGCAGAGAAGTGGAAACTATAAAAATGAAGGGAAATTCTATAAGTGAGAAATAAAATTAAGAATTAAATTGGTTTAACAGCATATTAGAAACAAAGAAGAACCAGTAAACTAGAATATAATTCAGAAGAAAATATCTATACTGAAGCATAGAGAAAAAAGGATGAGAAATATAGAAAAAAAGCATAAGTGTTCTATGCTTATTGAATGAGAAAACCGAGCAAGTATTATGCTTTTTCCCTTACAAATGACTTTTCACCTCATTTTTTGCTGTAACACCAACTTTGTCAAATAAAATACCTGAATTTGGTAAGTAAAAAAATCAGGAATAATCTCTGAACTCATGAAATAGCACCATAAAGAAAGTTTCTGGACTAACAGCAAGCCCATGCCTCAGAGGGAGAAAGGGAGAAATCAACATTATAAAAAGAACATATAACACGAAAACTTATGCGGTTTTGTGTTTTTGTTGTTGCTGTTGTTTGTTTACCTTTCCCGAGGTGGTTGTT
The DNA here is from genome assembly GCA_963574575.1 of Galagoides demidoff. Lineage (NCBI taxonomy): Eukaryota > Metazoa > Chordata > Mammalia > Primates > Galagidae > Galagoides > Galagoides demidoff. The sequence continues at coordinate 1,953 of CAUYQV010014314.1, forward strand.
GAAGTTTTTCAAGTTTTACTGCAGCTGGTGGGTCAGGGGACTGCACAGTTGGTGTCCCAAAGGTAACATGCAGGTCTGGAGATAAGAATGCTGGATACTCTATAGACTGTGGCATAATAACATTTCTACAAATAGTAAGAAAATTAAGTATTTAAATTATACAAAAGTCTACTTCTAAAATTACTAGCAACTATCACTTTTGAACACTTCTCTCAGCTTATCTATCCACGTTGGGTCATTAGAAGAAAGAGGTAGAAAGAAGACAAGAGTCAGAAATCCAGAGAGAAGTACTCTCTTGATTTATCTTCACTACCAAGATCATGGGCAGCAGGATGGGATAGGAAGAAGAACCCGAAATTCTAATGAGGAGTATAAAGTATTTTTTAAGATAGAGTCTCACTGTCACCCTGGATAGAGTGCTATGGCGTCATAGCTCATAGCAACCTCAAACCCCTTAGGCTCAAGTGATCCTCCTGCCTCAGCCTCCTGAGTAGCTGGGACTATAGGCGCCTGCCATATTGCCTGGCTAATTTTTCCATTTTTAGTAGTGAGGGAGTCTCGTTCTTGCTCAGGCTGGTCTCAAACTCTTGAGCTCAGGCAATCTGCTTGCCTCAGCTTCCCAGAATGCTAGGATTATAGGTGTGAGCCGCTGTGCCCAGCTAAGTAGAAAGTATTAAGGCAGATCTTTCTCCCAACTTTTAGACTCAAATCTCTATCTCATAAGTATTTCATTTTTTTAAATCTAGTAATTCTTTGGAATACATTTTGTTCTAGGCACTGTGTTCATTATCCCATTCACTTTTCACAGCAAACCTATAGAATGAGAATTATTAGATCCCAGTTTAAATATAAGAAAGCTAGGGTTAAAGGACTAAACCACTCCTCCCAAGGTCTTATAGCTGGCAAATGGCAGAGCTACCATTTGAACACATTCTATTTGACTATAAAGTTAATATTCTTAAACACTATTCCTTGCTATGCATAGTGATAAGTACATTAAACTCAACATGTCCAAAACAGAACTCACCATTTCCACCTAACGTGATACAACTATCTTGCACACAACCACACTGCTTTCCCAGAAAAGGATAAAGTTCTTCAATGATGTTTACTCTTCTCCTTAATATCTCTAATGTAAATACTATGTTGTAAAGTTAACAATACTTAAATACTGTGATATAAAGTCGGTATATCTTATGTTAACATAAGGGGATAAGAAAGTGAAGAAAACAAAAATCTCTGCATGTATATACAGATACATGAATATATTCATAACAAAATAAGGAGAAAATATTCATAATTACAGTCCTTGTTTCTGAAACTGGTCATAGCTTATATTTATAACTACCTTCTCCTACCACCCCATTCTGCATTTCCTTTGCCTTCAGCATTAACCTCACCCGGTGACATGATACAAACCTTCATTCCTTAAGTGTCTAGGGTATGAGAAGTTCTGCCTTACTTGGGTTTTTCTAATTTTCCATTTAAACCTTAATCACAGGGCATGATAATTTTAAGAGATGTCCCACAGCAGCAGTTCTCAACCTGTTGGTCATGACCCGCAGGAACTATATTAAAGGGGCTGCAGCATTAGGAAGGTGGAGAACCACTGCCCTAAAGGATTTCCTATATTCCAGACACACTCTCCCTTAAGTCCATTGTGGAGTAACAGTTCAATTTCTCCTTGGTGGTCAGGATCAATTACCCAGCCAGTGCAGTAATTCCTGTCTTTGCCTGTTGATTCAGAGACATAAGGAACTCAAAGTGGCAAGGTGGCATTCCTACCTTCCAATTCAGTGTCTCCTTGTGGAAGCATTCCTCCCTTTGGAACTAAGACCTCTATAGCTCAAAAGAAGATAAGGTGCAGGAAGAGGGAACAAGATTTTAATTATCAAATATCACCGTAAAGTTGTCATACATAGGGAAAATGGTAAATTGTAGCTACATGTACCTTTATTTATAAAATAATCATCACAAAATTTTACAATGAGAATGTAGAGAATATTTTGTAAATTTTGTAATAAATATTTTTCTAAATAAAGGTACATTTAGCTACAGTATTCTGTTTTCTCTCTATATGGCAACCTTATGGGCAACTTTTTTCTTGTAGATCATGAGGAGTAATATTGAGTGGTGCAACTCTCATTTCCCCCTCTTGATTTATGGACTCCTGGTTATAAGGGAAAAGCAGAATATATTCATCACTAATTCAGAGAATATACAGCCTTGCCCCAACTCTCCAAGTGCCACCTAGCTGGAACTATAACTGAGTCTTCAAAAGGCCATTCCACACTTCTACCCAGTTGCCTCAGAATGGTGGAAAAGATGGTAAGACCAATGAATTCCATGATCATGGGCCCACTGCTTCACTTGGTTATGAAGTGAGTTCCTTAGTCAGAAGAAATGCTGTGTGAAATACTATGATAATGATTAGGTATTCTTTAAGTCCATGGATGGTAGTTTTAGCAGAAGCATTGTGTGCAGGAAAGGCAAATCTGTATCCAAAGTAAGATCAGGCTTGATGACATAATATGATTTCCATTTGATGATGGAGTATTGCTGTGTGTGCCCAGTTTTATGGCTTGTTAGGTCAGGTAACACCCAGTTTATGATGGACAACTCAGGTTGCATGGTAACTTGTTGGCCCATCATTGAGCATTCAGTCTCCACTAAGTAGCAAGCCCAAACTGTTTCTCAAAAGCAGAGTAATTATCTATGGGGGATAGCAAGGTTTTGTTCCAAAATCCTAAGGGCCAGCGTTGCAATTCACCTCCAAAGGCTCCAAACAGTATTTCTCCTGCCATTGATATACTTCAGGCAGATTAGAGCTATTGAACCACAGGGCCTAAGTGGCAGTCTGGATCTGTTGTAGAGCCTCCTCTTATTCTGGGCCCCACTCAAAACTAACAAATTTTGAGTCATTCAGTAAATGAATGGCCCAGACTAACACACCCAAATGAGGAATAGGTTATATACAATATCCAAAGTGGTCCTCTAAGTTATAAATGAGTTATATCTCATTTGTTGTAGGAAAAGCCAGATCCAATAAGCCATTCTTACCATAAAAGGTACATCTCACACCATCCACATCAGTGCACACCTAGAAACTTCACTGAGGTAGAATGCCATGGTGTCATAGCTCACAGCAACCTTGGGCTTAAGTGATTCTTTTGCCTCAGCTTTCTGAGTAGCTAGTAGTACAGGCATCCACCACAACACCTGGCTAGTTTTGTTTGTTTGTTTTTCATTTGTAGTAGAGACAGGGTCTTGCTCTTACTCAGGTTAGTCTCGAATTCTTCAACTAGGGTGATCCACTTGCCTCAGCCTCCCAGTGTGCTAGGATTACATGTGTGGTCACCAGGCCCAGCCCCCTACCACAGACTTTTTACTGATTATTTGGAAGTAACAACTGGAGTGGTACAGAGGTAGAGATAACATTTCCATACTGTAGAGCAGAAAACTGACAACTATGAGACACTGATCTTGAAAGTCTCTCACCTTTTTTCTCAAAAGGAGTATCTCTCTGGGCAGTGTTTCTCATCAGGTTACCTTTCCCTTCCTTCTGTCAGCCATGAATTTGGTATTCCTTCTCACTTTTTATCTTCAGAGCTCCTCACCTCCTCTTTCTGAAGGGCTACATGTAGAAATTCAATATATCTCCCAACTTACAGGGCAAAACAATTCACTGCTCTTTTTGCCTTGGGAGTCTAGCCCAACCTGACCATGTCCTGGGGACTTCTTAAAATAACCAAAATGCTCCATCAAGTGGATTGAGGTTTTTTTTTTTTTTTTTTGCAGTTTTTGTCTGGGGCTGGATTTGAACCTGCCACTTCTGGCATATGGGACCGGTGCCCTACTCCTTTGAGCCACAGGTGCCACCCTGGATTGAGTTTTTTAAATGCCACATGATCTGACCATATTAATGAGACTTAAAATACTTACGTCGTGGGATCTGTTCTTTCTGGAGGTGGTGCTGTACTCATAAACATGGATGGCTCAATAATTTTCTGAAGAGGTTTTAACTAAAAAATATGTAAGTATATCTTAACACTGTTTAGTTACAATATTCACCCTAATACCACTAATACCCCAGGTCTATGGAACAAGCCTCAAGTGACACATACAAGGAGAAAAGGAGTGAAGAGAAGAAAGAAAAACTAACATTTACTGAGTACTAAATATTTGTCAAGCTTTTAAAACTTTAATCTTAATCAATCTTCTCAATAAATCTATGCAGCAGATACTGTGCCTGTCTTATAGATGATATTGAGGATCAGCAATTTGTCCAAGATCCCACAGTAGGTGAGAGAATTTGACATAAAAATCAAGTTTCTAAATCTTCATTACATATACCATTCTTTTCCTTTAGAGTACCTTTGTTTGTTTTTAATAGATTCTACCTACATAAAACAATACTTGCCCAGTTTTATCTGAAAAGGATATGTCTCCTTAAAAATGACTATTGTTACATTTTGTACTTAGGTTTGGACACAAAACCTATTTCTGAAATTGGTGCTCATAAGCCATGACAATCACAGAAAAGAGTGAATAATTAGGGGTCTCCATAAGCCCTAATTCATAATAAGAAATAAAGAAAACAGAAGAAAAAGAAAAAAATCAAAGCAGAGGTTGGGCACGATGTCTCACACCTGTAATCCGAACACTTTAAGAAGCTGGGGATCACTTGATGTCAATTTAAGACCAATCTGATCAAGAGAGCGACCCCATATCTACTAAAAATAGAAAAAATTAGCCTAGTGTGGTGGCATATGCCTGTAGTACTAGCTTCTTGGGAGCCTGAGACAGAAGGATCACTTGAATTCAGAAATTTAAGGTTGCAGTGAGCTCTCATGATGCCAGGGCAACAGAATGAGACCTTGTCTCAAAGAAAGGGAAGGGAAGGGGAGGGAAGGGAAAATCAAAGCAGAGAAGAAAAAAATTAAAGTGTGTTGCCTGTAGCTTTCATCTATATCTTGTGATTTAAAATGCATGAAAAATAATTTCAATGCTACAGACAAAATTTTAAAACATACTACAGGAATTTCTTAGTTAACATAGCAATTCGCTTACATATTAAGACTCAGGTCTTCACTATCAATTCCCAACTTAAAAACACCCAAAACTTAAAAAAAAAAGTAGCAAAAGCTCAAAATGTAAGTTTACCTGTAAAGTATAAAGGTCATTTCTCCTCTATAATAGGAGCACTAATGGGACTGGATTTTTGATTGCCCCCAAACAGTGATAATACCCAGTGATATCAAGAGTTCTTTCAAACACTTGGTGAGAATGTATATTGGTATAACTTTTCTAAAATAATTCATTGGACCTTTTTAAGGATCTAGCCTAAGGACATAATGAAAGAAAAGAACACAGGTTAGTGCACAAAATTGTACATAGGTAACATGGATATATGGTGGTCAATTAAAAGCGTCAAGTCTCTCAATGGCTTACTCTTTTTAAAAATTATTTAAGATCTTTATTAACAACAGGGGCTTGCAGTGTAACTTTTTTGAAAAAATAAAATTGTAAACTTTTATTACAAATTAAAAATGAAGTTCTTAAAAATTTCAACTTGACCAGATATTAAACAATTTAAAACCTTTAAAAGTGTATTGAGAAAAACCAGTCTTTTTTTTTCAAGTTTATTACCAAAAAATATGTCTTTAGGTAAAAATAATATTAAAAAAACCCATGCTGCTTAGATAATGCAGACAGTTCTAGTTATCTGGTCAATGGGCAAAAAGCCAGCACTTGAGGTCTTCAGCTCCAGTCTTCTGTTCATTTCCTCTTGCTGAAATTTCATATTCATTTCTTCTTGCTGGACAACTAAACCTAATGATTGTAGGGATGGTAAGCTGGCATTTAATCAGCCGCACCCTGTTCAGCCTGCAGAGCTGACCTTTTAATTCCCAGTTGGTAGATCAACTGCTTTTGTCTCATTGCCGTCTTGTGGTTTAGTGTTTTTTGGTGTCTGTAATTGAAGTTGTGATACTGGCAATTGAGCTGCTGGCCTTGGGTTTCCTCACCTTGATTCTGTTTATCTTCTTCCTTGCCATCCTCTCTGGGCTGTCTTTGGTGCAGAATTGTGGTCTATAACCCCTGTACATATTCTGTCTTACTGGTTTACCTTGTTCTCTTGCACTCTGGTTGTCATTACCCTCCATCTTTTCTTTCTGCACAAAAAGGTTAGAATACTGTGGTTGCCGCCCAATAAGGTGGGCATCTTTCCCTGTGAGTAAAGCTGGTGTTGGGCTTGGCCTTCAGTAGCATTCTTGGATCCCTCATTCTTCACCATCTCCTTCTCCACAGGTCTTTCCATACCCTACACTCTGAAGGTATTTCCTGGAGTTACTCTTCCTTGGGGAAGTCTGGTGTACAAAACATCTTCCTTGGTGTCATTCCTGTTGATGAAACCATATCTTTTTCTTGCATTGAACTATTTTACTGTCCCCTAAACCTTGGTTGTCATGACTTGTTCCTGCTGCAAGCCTCCAGGGCCACTTCTCCCTGTGCTCCCGCTAGTGGTGCCAAGGTGGTGTTGGGGCAGCAGGTGGCTCATGGGTCTTGTCTCACCACTCATGATTGCTGTGATAGTGACTGGGGCCAACTGGGGCAGGCAGCTCCTTCCAACATGCGATGATAATTACCACTGCAGAGGTGGTGGGGCTGTTCAGGGTTATCTGGGGTCCGCTCTCTACTCCTGCTACATATGGAACTCAGGATTACTCTCTTGAATCAGGGAGAATTCAAATAATACCAGATATTCAAATAAACTTGGAATAAAGGACCATATGAGGTAGGAATATAAAATATTATTTGAGTAACATCAATTATTCCATTTTTAATAAATATTTTTAGACACAAAAATCCCCTTGAATAATTAAGGTATAAACGTATTAATAATTTTGTTTTTATTACATCAATGTGTGTATATACATACAAATAAAAGAAAGTTTTATAAGAAGGACATTTTGGAGGCAGAGGCAAGATGGCTGACTAGAAGAACCAGCTTTCCATAGAGGCTCCCACCCAAAAGGAGAGTTAAAGGACAGAAGTTTAGCAAGTAAGCTGATGGTTTGGAGCTGAGCCAAGAGAGAAGGTTGAAGAACACACGTCAACCCTGCTGAGGCAAGCTGCAACCCCAAGGATATAAAAAAGAAGGTACAAAATCCATCGCCAAGTGGACGGGAGTCCCCTCCCCCATGAGAAGGGCTCGCAGTATACTCCATACAAACAAGCGAGCAGAGTTCAAACATCCTCCCATTTAATCCCATGGGAGAGACCCGCTAAAAATCAGTCCTCCTTCCCCTACTTGGGTGCCACGGCACTCTCCTGCCAAGCATAAAAATATATAAAACTGTATATATTCTCTACCTGCAATTCTGAACTCCCGGCACTACCCTTCACTCTCACCCTGAGGTCTGGAAGCCTGTCCCCCATGGAGTTCAGATTCTTGGGCATTTTCTCAAGAGGCGTGGACAGGGCAAGGGCTGTTGTTGGTCTGTGCTGATTCTGCAGCATGGGAGTAAGGAGAATACAGTCAATTGACAGGGAGCCATACAGGAGTGGCAGTGCCCGAGGCACAGAGGAACACCTCAGTGGTGGGAACAATAGGGCTCACACTCCTGGGGCTATTCTGGACAGACACTCTCTGTCTCTCTGGGCAACCAGAGGAAGCTGGGCATCTTCTCCGATGACAGCCACTGGAGTAACAGATCTGGGATGGAAATGCAGGCCCTGTGAATAAAGGGTATGCCTGAGGTGGTACCAGCGTGGGGGGAGTGCAGGGACTAGAATATACGTGCGCAGAGATGGCAGACTCCCAGGAAGGGTCTGACCCACAGGACAGCTTTACTGAGCCTAAGTTGCACCCGGCCCTCAGGGGATCATAGCTGAGACAAAGGTGGTCAGGCAGAGGCTGGAACTGACAGCTGAGTGTGAGCTCTAACTGTGCCTGCCCCAACACAAACTGCAGCGGAGACTGGGCAGCGGCACAGACTGGGGCTGAGTCGCGGTTTCCGTGAACTCTAACAGCATCTGATCCGCAGGGGCGTATAGCCGGGACAGAAACAAATTCTGTGAAGTTGTTCTGTTCTGTCAGCAACACCAATCAGGGGTGGGGCTGGAACTGAGTGAACTGCCCCAGCCTCCATTAAACACCCAAGGTTGTCAGGCCTCAACTCCCCCTGCCAGATATAGTGGTAGCCTAGCTGAGAAGACAGAGATCTCCCTTGACTCAGGCAGATGCAAACCCCTAGAGCATCTGCTCATTGGAGGGAACTGGATCTCAGCCCTGTGGGGTTACCAGTGACTGGGTGTGACAGAGGTGCAAGGTGGGGAAGGCAGCATCAACCTTCCCAAACTAATTTATTTGCTGGGTAGGTCCTTCTGACCTCATGGAGCACCAGAGTGAATCATACTTGAGCTACCAGCATACACCTGCTATCTAGTAGCCAGAGACCTTTTGAACTCTCCCATCTGAGACCAGTGTTTACGGGGACAATTGATTTGGACCTCTTAAACTGGGCCAATCACCTGAGGACTAGCCAAAGTTGTACCCTGGATGTGTGGTTGTGGGAAGGTTTGATTTTCCTTTTCCAATTGTTGCCTGTGGGGGGCAGGGTGACTTAATTGCTAGTATTTCTCCATAGCTGAGACTTCAACACAGAGTAACTGATTCACTAGGGTAGGACAGAGACCAGATGAAAACAAGACAGAGCCACTTAGCCCCACCACACCAAACAGGCCCCCAGTTTCTCAGGCTGTAGCACTATATGGGTCCTTGGCAAAGCTCTAGGGGAAAAGGTACAGACACCAGTCCTGGCTTTTGGGCAAAGGGCTGGTTAATCACTACTCCTGGAGCCCTCCACCCAACTTCTCCTTATCTGCTCATCTAACCAAAAGGTGTAAAATAACCATGGTACAGAATGGAAAAACTCTGGTAACATGAATAACCAGAGTAGATCAACCATCCAAGGAAGGATACAGCAGATACAACTGAAGATCCCATTCATAAACAGATGGCTGAGATGTCAGAAATTGAATTCAGACTTTAGATTGCAAATAAAATTAATAGAATACAGGCAAAGTTGGAATTAGAAATTCAAGGAGCATTTCAAAAGTTATCTCAAGAATTATCAACGAATTCAAAGACAAAATCACCAAAGATTTTGACACATTGAGACAAGAATTTGCAGCCCTCAAAGATCTGAGAAATACAGTAGAATCCTTCAGTAACAGAATGGAGCAAGCAGAAGAAAAGATTTCTGACATTGAAGACAAAGTTTTTGAATGCTCCCAAACTCTCAAAGAGGAAGAGAAATGGAGAGCAAAAATGGATCATTCTCTCAGAGAGCTCTGGGATAATTCAAAGAAAACTAATATCCACCTAATAGGAATCCCTGAAGGTGACAAAGAGGCTCTTCATGAGATTATGAAAGAGAATTTTCCATACATGCCAAGATATTCTGAAATTCAGATAGTAGACAGTTGCAGAACCCAAGCATGACTCAACCTGAATAAGACAGCCCCCAGGCACATCATAATTATCTTCATTAAAGTTAATATGAAGGAGAAAATTCTGAAAGCAGCCAGATGTAAGAAAACCATAACCTACATGTGGAAGAATATTAGAATGACTGCAGATCTCCCTGCTGAAACTTTTCAGGTTAGAAGAGGTGGTCATCAACTTTTAATCTCCTAAAACAAAATAACTTTAAATCTCCTAAACAAAATAACCCGGGATCCTGTATCCAACTAAACTGAATTTCATTTATGATAGAGAAGTTAAATACTTTAATGATATTCACATGTTGAAGAAATTTGCCATAACTAAACCAGCTCCCCAGGATATTCTCAGACCTCCTCCATAATGACCAGTGTGATCCTGCACCACAAAAGTAAACTCACTCAGAAACTCTTGATCAAATTCCAATTTCCACAGTGGGGAAAGGATTAAAACTGTCCACTGGAATTTCTAAAAACTCAATACCCACAATTCTACCAGGCTTATGAATATTCTCAATTAATGTGAATGGCTTAAGTTGTTCCTCTAAAGAGGCACAGGTTGGCTGACTGGATACAAAAACTCAGGCCAGATATCTGCTACATACAAGAATCTCATCTTACCTTAAACGATAAATACAGACTCCGGATGAAGGGATGGTCATCTATATTCCAGACAAATGGAAAGCAGAAAAAAGCAGGTGTTGCAATTGTATTAGTAGATACAATAGGCTTTAAACCAACAAAAGTAAGGAAGGATAAGGATGGCCACATCATATTTGTTAAGGGTAATACTCAATATGATGAGATTTCAATTATTAATATTTATGCACCTGACCAGATGAGCCTCAATTTATAAAAGACACTCTAAAAGGCATGAGAAACTTGATTTCCTCCAGATCCATAATAGTTGGAGATTTTAACACTCCTTTGGCAGTGTTGGATAGATCCTGCAATAAGAAGCTAAGCAAAGAAATTTTAGATTTAAACTTAACCATTCAACATTTGGATTTAATAGACATCTACAGAACATTTCATCCTAACAAAACTGAATACACATTCTTCTCATTAGCCCACAGAACATACTCCAAAATCGATCACATCTTAGGTCACAAAGCTAACCTCAGCAATGTTAAAAGAATAGAAATTATTCCTTGCGTCTTCTCAGACCACCATGTAATAAAAGTTGAACTCAGTAACAACAGGAATCTGCAGATGCATACAAAAACATGGATGTTAAATAACTTTATGCTGAATGATAGCTGGGTCATAGACGAGATTAAGAAGGAAATTACAAAAATTTTAGAACAAAATGATAATGAAGACACGAATTATCAGAACTTCTGGGATACCGCAAAGGCAGTCCTAAGAGAAAAATTTATACCTCTCTCCTTCCTCAAGAGAACAGAAAGAGAGGAAGTTAACAACTTAATGGGAAATCTCAAGTAATTGGAAAAGGAGGAACATTCCAATCCCAAATTCAGCAGAAGAAAAGAAATAGCCAAAATTGGAGCAGAATTAAATGAAATTGAAACCAAAAGGATTATACAACAGATCAATAAATCAAAAAGTTGGTTTTTTGAAAAGGTCAACAAAATAGATAAAACTTTGGCTAACCTGACCAGGAAAAAAAGAGTAAAATCTCTAATTTCATCAATCAGAAATGGTAAAGATAATATAACAAAAGACCTCTCAGAAATTCAAAAAATCCTTAATGAATATTACAAGAAACTTTATTCCCAGAAATATGATAATCTGAAGGAAATTGACCAATACTTGCAAGCACACCACCTTCCAAGACTTAGCAGAATGAAGTGGAAATATAGTGAACAGGTCTATATCAAGTTGAAATAGCATCAACTATACAAAATCTCCCTAAAAAGAAAAGCCCGGGGGCCAGATGGCTTCACATCAGAATTCTACCAAACGTTTAAAGAGGAACTAGTACCTATATTACTCAACCTTTTCCAAAATATAGAAAAAGAAGGAATACTACCAAACACATTCTATGAAGCAAACATCACCTTGATTCCCAAACCAGGAAAAGACTCAACAAGAAAAGAAAATTATAGACCAATATCACTAATGAATATTGATGCAAAAATATTCAACAAGATCCTAATGAACAGAATCAAGGAACACATCAAACAAATTATACACCACGACCAAGTGGGTTTTATCCCAGGGTCTCAAGGATGGTTCAACATACGTAAATCTATAAATATAATTCATCACATAAACAACTTAAAAAACACAGGCCATATGATTCTCTCAATTGATGCAGAAAAATCTTTTGATTATATCTAGCATCCCTTAATGTTCAGAACACTTAAGGAAATTGGTATAGAAAGGACATTTCTTAAACTGATAGAGGCCATCTACTGCAAGCCCACAGCCAATATCATATTGAATGGAGTTAAATTGAAATCATTTCCACTCAGATCAGGAATGAGGCAAGGTTGCCCATTGTCTCCACTGCACTTTAACATTGTAATGGAAGTTTTAGCCGTCACAATTACAGAAGAAAAGGTAATCAAGAGTATCCATATAGAGTCAGAAGAGATCAAACTTTCACTCTTTGCAGATGATATGATTGTATATCTGGAAAACACCAGGGATTCTACTACAAAACTCTTAGAAGTTATCAAGGAATATAGCAGCATCTCAAGTTACAAAATCAACACTCATAAATTGGTAGCCTTTATATGTACCAACAATAGCCAAGCTGAAAAAATAGTCAAAAACTCTATTCTGTTTCTAGTAATACCAAAGAGGATGAAACATTTGGGAGTTTACCTAACAAAGGATGTGAAAGATCTCTATAAAGAGAACTATGAAACTCTAAGAAAAGAAATAGCTGAAGATGTTAACAAATGGAAAAACATACCATGCTCATAGCTGGGAAGAATCAACATTGTTAAAATGTCTATACTACCCAAAGCAATATACAATTTTGATGCAATCACTATTAAAGCTCTATTGTCATACTTTAAAGATCTCAAAAAAAAATACTTCGTTTTATATGGAATCAGAAAAAACCTCGAATAGCCAAGACATTATTCAGAAATAAAAACAAAGAAGGAGGAATCATGCTACCAGACCTCAGACTATACTATAAATTGACAGTGATCAAAACACCATAGTACTGGCACAAAAACAGAGAGGTAGATGTATGGAACAGAATAGAGAACCAAGAGGTGAACCTAGCTACTTACTGTTTGATCTTTGACAAGCCAATTAAAAATATTCAGTGGGGAAAAGGCTCCCTATTTAACAAATGGTGCTGGGCGAACTGGCTGGTGACCTGTAGAAGACTGAAACTGGACCCACACCTTTTACCATTAAGTAAGATAGACTCTTACTGGATTAAAGATTTAAACTTAAGACATGAAACTTTAAAAATACTAGAATAAAGTGTAGGGAAATCACTTGAAGAATTCAGCCTGGGTGAAAATTTTATGAGGAAGACCCCCAGGGCAATTGAAGCAGCATCAAAAATACACTACTGGGACCTGATCAAACTAAAAAGCTTCTGCACAGCCAAGAACACAGTAAGTAAAGCAAGCAGACAGCCCTCAGAATGGGAGAAGACATTTGCAGGTTGCGTCTCCAACAAAGGTTTAATAAACAG
>CAUYQV010014315.1:0-35488 GCA_963574575.1 Galagoides demidoff
TTTTGATACAATGACTAAGCAAATGACATGAAATCTATGTTAACCAGCTTGATGAAAGTATTTCAAATTGTATATGAAAACAGTACAATGTACCCCATGTTTGCATTAATGTATACAGCTATCAATTAATTAAAAAAAAAAAAGAAGAGGGAGTGGGGACTAGGAGAGTGTGTGAAGCCATCCTGTGAACTATACTCCAGGCTGGAGAAGAATTGATCTTCTTAGGTGACCATCACAGAATCACACTGGTCCCCCAGTTTACTTCACGGGGCAGTAACAGAAACTGTTCTTTAGAGACAAGCCCCACCCAGGATTCTGGCAAGACTGGTATAAAAACTCACACTATCCTCTTAGAAAACAGTATCAAAATATAAATAAAAAATCTTAGAATACTCATACCCTTCATCCTGATGATTCCATATACATATGGGATCTATCATTCAAAAACAACAACAAAAAAATGACACCCAACGTATGCATAATAAAGCTCCCTGAATAAAGATGTTCATTGCAGTGCTATTTAAAACCATTAACATTTTTAAGAACACTGCAAATAACTTAATGCCCAAATAATATAATATAAGAGGACTGAGTAAATTATAAAACAAACATTTTATATTTTATATGACCCTTAATGGACGGAATTGTGTCAGTAAATGGTATTACATAGGAAAAGTAATATAACATTTGCCATGATCTCTTTAATACTGGAAAACATTCTACATAATTTCTCATGTTAATGATTATTTGCTTCCAAAAATACAGTGTTTTAGGACAAAATTTAAAATGTTGTACAAGAAATCAGGCCTGTGATGTTCAGGCTAGTGGTGAGCAGGAAAGATTTTATAGGTGGCCAATTTACTGGTTTCATGTGGTCCAGCCACAGAATTCATGGCAAGTAGTAAATCCAACCCAACCTGCCAATGATGATAAGCAAAAAGCCGCTTACATCAGGATAAAGTTTTCCAGCTTCAGCTTGGGAGTGGAAGGCATTTCAGGCACCTTTACAGAAAGGTGTCAACTGACTGGGCAAAACCAGATCTGGGTTTAGGTCAGATTCCATCAGCCACCAGAGACCTTTGGGAACTTCAGAGCTGGTGGAACTGGGATTGAAACCAAAGCCCCTTGGGAGGAGCTGTCGGAACCCATCACATCCCACTTGCCATCCTGGATTTCAGGGTAGGCCCTTACCAAACTGTTCAACAGAACCAATCTTTCTTAAGTTAGGTCAGAAGCCTCCTAGAAGGTAAAGAAACGCCAATTAAAGATGCCCCAGGGAGGAAACAGCTAACAGCCCTTCAAAAATACTTAAAAGTTTTCATGAGAGCTAGCACTGAGCTATTAATATTTACCATGTAAACTTTCAGCTTTAGCAGAAAAATAGAGATTCCCTGTTGCTTTTTTGTTCTTTGCTCCCTGTGGTATTTTTAATTATTAGTTGGTACAGTCAACTGTTGGTGAGGCTGTCATACCGGTAGGACTATTTCTGTGATTGTAAATACCTTTTATTTAAGTTAAGGAAGGTAGTTCCTTTCAGACTCTCTGTGGGAGGGATTAAGAAACCAATCCAAACTGGTTTAAGCAAATAAGGAAAATTAAGGCCTTCATTAGCTGAAAAGTCCGTGGGCAGCGCTGGCTTCAGACATGGTGTGATGAAGTGGACCCAGAAGAGTGGTGAAAACCATTTCTCTTTCCTCTAAGGTTCAAGTATAATTCAGTAGATTGGCTTCATGCTTAGACAGGCTCTCCCTGCACCACCCCTGTGGTGGTCATGAGATGGCCCCCCTAGCTGCCCCAGCTGAACACCTCCAGGTAGGGACACAGAGCTTCTATCCCCTGCCTGCCAAACACAGGGCCTGGCCTGGTCTTGAGCTAATCATTACACCCCTCAAACAGATGGACCTACTGGTCAGTCTCCCCTCACCACGGCTCATTCCAGAGTTCACTGGGGGGGAGGGGGATCCAGCCCAAAGCATACAGGCAGAGAAGAAGAGAGAGATAGGACCCCAAAATAAATGTGGGGTGCTACCTCACAGAAGGCGAAAGGGCTGTGGTCTAACCAAATGAAGCAGGTGCACTCCAGAAGGCAGGTTAAATAAACACGGGGCTGCCATTTCCCAGCCCCAGTGCTCTTCATCTTACGATCAGAGCTGTTCGGTTAGTTATTTTGAACGTTTGAACATGGTAGCTAAATACCTGTCAAATATTTGAATGAAAACATGTGTAAGGCTGGACAATTAAGTTTTCAAACTCATCCCAGAAGAAATGCTCGCTACATGCCTCACCGCTGACTGTCTCTACGGTCACCTTGTAGGGTACTCCCCTGGGAAGCTGTGCACGATGCCAGCCCCTGGTCCACCCTTCAAAGCAATTTTGGAGCTCTTCTCCTGGAATGGCCGTCAGAACTGTTGTTGCACAAGCTCTGACAATTTAATTTGTGAACTCATCCTAGAAAAAGTGCTGCATACCTCATTGCCGGGTATCACTGTGGCCACCAGACGACCAAGGGGAGCACTTCAAATGTGACTGTCGTGATTATCAGCAGTGAGGTGTGTAGCACTTTTTCTAGGATGAGTTCATGAACTTAAATGTCAAACCTCATATAGCAAAAGAAATAATAGTACAATATTGCTTGTGTTAAATTTATCAGACCATGGTTGGATTAAGTGCATCTTACAGGTACAGGGTGGATGTGACATCCGTGTGCAATTTAGAATAATTCAACATAGTAAAATGCACCAGGCACGGTGGCTCACGCCTGCCATCCTAGCACTCGGGGAGGCCGAGGCAGGTGGATTGCCTGAGCCTCTTGGGTTTGAGACCAGCCTGAGAAAGAGCAAGACACCATCTCTAAAACTATCAGGTGTTGTGGAGGACACCTGGAGGTTGAGGCAAGGGGATAGCTTGAGCCCAGGAGTTTGAGGTTTCTGTGAGCTATGATGCCATAACAGTCTACCAAGGATGACAAAGTAAGACTCTGTCTCAAAAAAAAAAAGTGTATATATATATATATAGTAAATTGCAGATAAACTCTGTATGGGCACCCTGTATAATATCATATAAGACTAAAATTACTTGAAAGAAATATAGTGTAAATGACTCTAAACCTCAGTTGTTTTTTCTCCATCTGTATAATGGGAAGATTAATTGAATTGCTTACTGAAATAATTGACAGTGAGGGGATTTCCATAAAGTATAGTAATTCAGATGTGAGTTCCTAGAGTTCCCATGTTGGTCCTCAACCCACCATCAAAGTTAACCGTATTTTGAGATCAGCTTCGTGAGGTCACTGTAAAATGGCAGATGGGGTAGGAACACCACACATACAGTGTACACCCAAGCCCTGGAAATGGAACATTCCGGAATGTGTCCAATGTTCCCCTGAACAGGGGCAGTAAATAGGCTCTACCCCTCAGCCACATCCAATCTCTGAATAGTGGCTCTGGGCAGATTGTTAACGCTGTAACTGCTGGAAGACCCTGCCCTCCATGGAGGAGTGGGGAGAAAGAACACACGTGTCACCTTTCCAAAGCAATGACTCAAATCTAAATGCCACCTTCTCCCTTTGTTTGTGTGCTTTGCAGACTCTGGAAAATCCCAAGTATGAATTGATCATCGAAGCTCAGGATATGGCTGGACTGGATGTTGGATTAACAGGCACGGCCACAGCCACCATCGTGATCGATGACAAAAACGACCACTCCCCAAAGTTCACCAAGAAAGAGGTAAACCCACTGAGTGCCACTGTCGCGGTAACAGCCCCGGTGTCTGGTCGACATTAATTCTATGTGTCACAACCCTCGCTGGTTCCCTGTGTGCAAAATCAAAATTCTCCTTCTTGGGAGAGAGGATGGTGTTTTGCTGGAATACTTCCTCGTGTTTTTATCTTGCGTGTTTGCGTGTGTGTGTGTGTAAAACTAAAATACTGGAGCACTGTAAGAACAAGAGCCCTGAATCTCATGAAAGTCCATAAGAAAACAACTTTTAATGCCCAAGTTGCATTTTCATAGTTTTATGGGTGTTATTTAGCACTGAGTTATGAGAGTCCCATTGTGATTTTAGCATAACAATAACTACTTTTTTCAGCAAGCACAGATTGAGAAGCCAGACGGAACAGCAGTGAGGAAGCAGGGCAGACTTTCTCGTCAATAGCAACATGGCCCAAGAGCTTATAAATAACCCAGTTAGTCTGTCTGGGCACTGTTATTTATCCCCAGCTCCTGTGCTTTTATGACTGTGGATCATGACTGTTGATTTTCATTTATTCCAATGGAGGGCTGTTTGGGGGAGGGCTGAGTATGCAAGATGCCATTCAGTTGCTGTACTTGTTACCCAAACTAGGAAGCCAGTCACACTCTGCAGTGTTCTGAGATCACAGCTTCTTCGGGGTCGAGGCCAGAGCTCTGGCCCTTCACTTCACCCTGATGCTCCCCAAGCCTTTCCTGCATCCACCCCAGCCCTTTCCACCTAGCGCCTCATTTGACTGTGAGCAGAATTTTGCCTTTTACAAAGGAACGGATACAGAGAACGGCTGCAAGGTCATGGGCAGAAGTTAAGTGGGAAAAACGGGAAGTGGGCACTGTAGCTGGAACTGCAGTGGCCTTTTGTGGCATGAGGCAGCCTTGAGGAAGCCAGAGCAGAAAGACATGCGGAGTCTGGGAAATTGATGATGTTATAACATCATCAGTGGCCTGGAGCTATCTACTTGCAAACTTTGAAGTGAGCTCTGAGTACTTCTATTACTCAGAAGACATGCTCCTCCCCTTGACACCACACATCCTTGTCTGCTGCTGGTGTTTACACCCTCCAAGGCGTTCAGAGAAAAGGCTCATGTGCGACCCTGAGGTCGCCCCACACTCTCTTGCAGGCGTCCTCAAACTACAGCCCGTGGGCCACATGCAGCCTGCCTAAGAAGGACATTTATCCCGCCCGCCGGGTGTTTTTGCCACCGCTGCCTGTCCTGTTTAGCAGCCAACTCATCCCAGGGCCTGCAGTCCAGCCCTCCAACGGTCTGAGGGACAGTGAACTGGCCCCCTGTTTTAAAAGTTTGGATCCCTACTCTTGAGGAACCCCGGGGCTACCACAGTTGGCTTGAGATAGGTAGACCGACTCTCCCAGCCTCCCAGGGCCTCCACAGCCTCTTCTCCATGGCAGTCCTCTGAGATTTATCCAGGAGATAGGTGCTCCCTTCTCCCAGTGGTGTCTCGGGAGCTCAGGATTGCAGCTGCAAAACAGCAAGGCCCACGGCAGCCTGACAAAGCTCTGTGCCCTGACTCCCCGGCAGCATTCCTGCGGCTGCTCTCAAAGGTGGCTCAGCCCTTCCACGTTTCCCAAACTAGTATCCAAGAAACTAGTCCCAAAAAACCATACCATGGGGACATGTAAAGGAAAAGATCTCAGGGTGAAATTGATGTGGGAAGCACTGGGTTGAATGGTTTAAAAGCTTTATCTAAGTACCGGACTTCTGGTTAAGGCAGTTCTGGAGGAGAGATGGCAGAATGTCTAAAATGTATCACTATGAGGACAGGGCAAGGGACAAAATCAAGAATAGCCAAGAGAAATCTTTCAGAAGAGGGCTGGTGAGGACTCAGCAGATGGAGTGGTCTCTAGGTGGGGAAGAGGAAGGGCAACAGAATGGGCTTGGAACAGGGAGGAAACAGAGCTTGTGATGGTGGAACCAAAACAATTTCTACAGACAAAGGTCAAGTTCAACTATTCCAAAGGTCAAGTTCAGCTATTCCAGAATAGAAATGGTGACCATTTGGAGTTGAGGATGCCCAGAAAGCTGTCCAAGATGTTGTCCTATGCAAATTTCTACATAGATTCGGACATTTCCTAGGGAGCTCATAAGAATATATCCTAGTCAGGCCAGGCACAGTGGCTCACGCCTGTAACCACAGTAATCTGGGAGGCCAACACAGGTGGATTTCTTGAGCTCCCAAGTTCAAGACCAGCCTGAGCAAAAGCGAGACGCCTTTTTTTCTCTACTAAAAATAGAAAATCTGAGGCAAGAGGATAGCTTGAGCCCAAGTAGGAGGTTGCCGTGAGCTATGATGCTATAGCACTCTACCCAGGGCCACTTGAAACTCTGTCCAAAAAAAAAAAAAAATCCTAGCTAGAAACATAG
The DNA here is from genome assembly GCA_963574575.1 of Galagoides demidoff. Classification (NCBI taxonomy): domain Eukaryota; kingdom Metazoa; phylum Chordata; class Mammalia; order Primates; family Galagidae; genus Galagoides; species Galagoides demidoff. Next base: position 6,128 of record CAUYQV010014315.1, read on the forward strand.
AGTTTTTTAAACTCTATTTGACATGACCTTCCATCTCCAGAGAAATGCATTTTCTTATCTGTTTTAGAAATCTGTTTTAAAGAGGAATTGAGATTGCAAATAACAGAGACTGGGAAAACACTGTGTTTGACGAGAGAGAGATTGTTTCTCCCACATCGAAGTTTGCAAGTAGATAGCCCCAGGCCAGTCTGGTGATGTCATAACATCATCAATTTCCCAGAGTCCGCTTGTCTTTCTGCTCTGGCTTCCTCAAGGCTGCCTCATGCCACAAAAGGCCACTGTAGTTCCAGCTACAGTGTCCGGTGCCAGGCAGAAAGAAGCAGGGGATGAATGAATGAAGAAGAACCTGCCACCTACATAAATGTCCCTTGAAGAGCTTCCCTGAAAGCCCAGGTGACTTCTGCCTGTGTCTCTTTAGCCTGTCCTGTCTATAAAGGAGACTGAGAAATAACTCCAAATATCTTCAGTTGTCACGTTGCAACCCTTGACAATGTAGTTGTTTAAGGAAGAAGTTGGGGGTTTTTTGCAGTTTGGCCGGGGCTGGGTTTGAACCCTCCAGCATGTGGGGCCAGCGCCCTACTCCGTTGAGCCGCAGGCACCACCCGAAGAAGAAGATATTTTAAAAGTTATTTTTAAAAGTAAATTCTTAGTGCAAGGTAGGCTCATTTGTTTATTCCCCTTGTGGTCATTTACACTGACCGTCGCTTACCGAGAAACCAGGGTCACATCTCTTGTCTGTGCTGTTACATCCCAGCAGGCCCTCAATAATTCAGTATTTGCTGAATGCTTCCCAGAGATAATTTTAACTAGAGAACAGTGTCATTGTATATGATGAACCAAGGTTGTACTTAAAATTGCTACTGATACATGAAATCAATGTTTAGCCATTTACTTCCATGGAAACTCTAGCCTCCCCGTGGAGAGTTTTCTGTGAGTTTTCCTAATAGCTTGTATGCATGAGTCCAACCAAATGTTAGTTTTGAGTTTCCTAGGTGAAGTATTTTGAAATGATCTTCAGGAATCTAGTTAAACTCTCCAAACCCAGCGTTGGAAATACAAGACTCTCAGTCCCATGTAGAGCCAAGTGACTTGTGCATTCCTGTCTCGAAATTGTTTTTTTTTTTTCCTTTCTTTAGAAATGAGAAATGACTTTGAATTTGTGTCTAGAACATAGCTGATACCCAACAAGTACTTCCTGAATAATTCATGCTTTGACATAAATCTCAGGCCGTGGGAAGTAATGAACTTCCTATTAACTTTAAGTGAACATGTTCGCAAATGATTATGAGATAAAAAGAGAAATTGAGCATTTTCTTCCTTTATTCAATCAATTTTATTTTCAAATTGTGCCTTAAAATAGCAATTGGTAATTTGGGGGGGGGGCAGAGCTGTGTTTGAACCCACCACCTCCGGCATATGGGGTTAGCGCCCTACTCCTTTGAGCCACAGGCACCACCTGGTAATTGGTAATTTTTAGTGTATTAACAAAGTTGTGCAACTATCACTACTAATTTCAGAACATTTCCTTCCCACCGAAAAGAAACTGTGTACTCATCAGCAGCCCCTCCTCCTTCCCTTTTCCCCATCCCCTGGCAACTGTTAATCCACTGTCAAACTCTGTGGGGTTCTTTATTCTGGAAATTTTATATAAATGGAGTCATACAACATGTGGTGCTTGAGACTCACTTCTTTCACTCAGTGTAATGTTTTCAAGGTTTATCTGTGTTGTAGGACCTCCCAGGAGTTTATTCCTTTGTGTGACTGAATAATACTCCATTATATGGACAGGCCACGTTTGCCCGTTCATCCACTAAGGGGCATCGGGCAGTTCCAACATTTTGGCAACGATGAACATGCTGCTATGAACATCCGTGTTCAGTCCACAAAACTGTTACCTGTCTTTTCTCTCAATTCAATCGCTAGAACAGAAAAGAAGTTACCCGTAACGTTGCTCTAAATTAATAGACTGTAATTTCTTACTTGTCTTATTGAAACAATCCAAAGTGCCTTTCTGAATTGCAGTTAATATGGCTTCTTCAAGGTTTGTCAACTTCTTTTTTTTTTTCTGTTTATGAATTTTTTTTTAATTTTTTTATTTTTACATATACATGTGATTATTAGGTTTCCACTTTTTGCCTTCGCAGAATTAAAAAGGCTTAAAATTTAGCAACAATAACAATGTTTAAGGTAAGGACTAGAAACAACAACCTCATAAAGAATGAATGAAGATAAATGCATTCAGAAAAGAAATCAGACATTTGCTGCAACAAAGTATTAAGCAATAATAATAATAATAGTAATGCAAAGAAAGTAACATTCACATTGTCAAATAAGAGTATGTCCATTATAGAATGCTTTGACTCTGAGGTTCAGTATATGCCTTCTTTTGAATAAATATGTAACTGTCATACAGAAAAGTACACAAATCCTGAGTGATTTAATTCTCAACAAGCCAAGCACAAAACCCAAATCAAGAGATAGAATTCATGATCCCCAGCTCAGAAGCTTCCTCGGGTTCCTGCTAATCCCACCACCTGCTCTGTACAACAACTCCTCTCCCCACATTCCCTATCAATTAGTTTTTCTTGTTTTTTATCTTTACACGAGTGGAATCACACAGTGTACACTTGTGACTAACTCTGGTGATGTTTGTCTGTGTTGTTGTATATCACCATGATCTACTCATGTTCACTGTTTTTGCCTACCCCAAACATTTCATTTCTTTGATAGATATAAGATAATTCAAATTTTGATTTCAGTTTTATAAATTATGTTTTTCTAGAATTTCCCCGTTTCATCTTTTTTCTCTTTTTTCTTGATTAGTCCCAGGAGTCTATCAATTTTATTAATCTCTTCAAATACACAACTTTTTATTTTGTTGATTTTTCTCTGTTATATGTTTCTTTGTTTCCTTCCTTCTGTTTCTTTGGGTGTCATTTGCTGTATCTTTTAAACTTCTTGAAATGATATTTAAATCACTGATAGTCTTTTTTTTCCTAGTGTATGAATTTAAGACTATACATTTTCCCTTAAGCATAGCTAAAATGGCATTCCATACTATGTAATGTGATGTTCAAAATTTTTTTGTGTTTTCTTCATATTCCTTTTGTGAGTCATGGTTTTCTAGAAGTATATTGCTTAATAAGATATATTTGGAAGTTATCTGACTCTTCACTGTGAACAGCTAGCTTAGTTCCACAGTTGTTAGAGAACATATCTTTAAAATTATAGTCCTTCGACATTTCTTAGGACTTGCTTTACAACCCAATATGTGATCAGTTTTGATAGATGGTTCATATGCACTTGAAATCATGTGAATTCTACATTTGTTTAGAATCATGTTTTATATGCAACGTTAGTTAAGCTTTATAATTTTGTGCTTCAAATCTTCTATATGTTTTATTAATCTGTTTACCAATGAAAGAATAGATATAATAGCAAAAATTATAAATATATCTATTTCTGCAGTTCTATCAATTTTTTTCATTATTTGATGCTGTCTTATGAGGTACATGAAATTTAAAATCATTATATATTCCCAACATATTGACCCTTTATCATTATGAAACTTACTTCTCCATTTATGGGAATGCTTTTTGATTTAACATTTACCTTATCTTGTATTATCATAATTCTTATCTTTCTTTTGGTCAGTATCTTCATGGTATATTTCTTTCTGTCATTTTTTTTCTCAAATTTTCTATAATCTTATATTTAGAATGTATCTTTTATAAATGGTATGTATGTGGGTTTTGATTTTTTTGAATCAATTCTGGTAATCCTAGTCTTCTTACTTGGATTATTTTGTCCATTTACATTTATTGCAAGGACACTATATTTATTTTTAAATCTACCAATCTAAGTATTTGTTTAATATGCTCCTTTGTGACAGGCTTCTTTTGCTCTTATAGATTACAACTTATTTTTTTTTCTTCTCACCACTTTTTGAATTATTTATTTTCTGTAATTTCATATTCAGCTCTAATAACTTATTAGTTATACTTCATTTTCATTTCTCCTACTGGTTTTGGAAAAACTATAGCATATATCTTTGACTTATAGAGTTTACTATAAATCAACATTTTTACTGCTTGCTGAATAATGCAAGGACCTTATAACATTTGAACATTTTTATTTCCTTTTTGAGATATTATCCTCATGTTTTAATTCTGCATCTATTTTGAATGTCACAAAAATACTATTGTTCTATTTAATAGAAACTTTTCTACTTATTTGACCTTTATATTATTATTTATTCTTTCCCATTTCTGTGCCTTTGTGTGGGATAATTTTCCTTTTAGTTAAAACATTACCTCTATTTTAAAAATAGTATAAATCATCTAGTGACAAGTTCTCTCATTTATTTTTTTGTCTACAGTCATCTTTTTTGCCTGAATTTTTTTTAAGTATATTTCTATTGGATGTAAAACCTTAATTGACAGTTATTTTTTATAGCTCTTTGAAGAGAGTGATAGCTCATTGTCTTTTTATGTCTATTATAGTTTATCACTATTACTTTTTTCTCCTTTTTAACAAAGGTGTCTTTTTTCTGTGGCCACCTTTAAAACATTTTTCTGTCTTTAGTTTTAGCCATTTTACTATAACATGATGAACTGTGATTTAATGTTTGTTGACTATACTTGTTTCTTAAACATCTCCATTTGTAACCATATCACTTCAAATATTTCTACTGACCCATTTCTTTTCCCCCTTGGATTCTAATTTACACACACATCCACATGTAATAAAGATGTGTGTGTGTGAAGTATATAGGCTTTCTATGCTTCTGCTGACCTATTTTATTAAGATCATCAATCCTCTTTTTGGCACTGTCAATCTACTATCCATCTACTGACTTTTTAATTTCATTTATTATATTTTAACTTATGCAACTTGTCCTTCTGTTTTGAATAGAATTATCTGCTGAGACTCTTCATCTTACATACTTTCTTGAATATTTTAGTCAAGTGATTTAAAATTCAATGTCTGATAATGCCAGTATCTAGATTGCTGCTAACTCTGTTTCTAATTTTAGTATTTTTCTCTTGGCTTTGGTCACTTGTTATGGTCCCATGGCATACCTAGTGATTTATTTTTTTAATTATAAACAACATATCTGAAAATGTTTAAAGATAATTTGAGACTCTGGCCGGTGATTCCTCCAGAAAGGATTCCTTATTGCTTCCTGTGAACACATAAGCGCATGAACAGATGATTTTAAATCCGTCAGAGACTGAGTGGGTTGACAGGTGCGTTTCAGTTTTTCATGAGGACTAGCTTCCCAGCTTCCCCTCCTCCCTGGACACAGCTTCCCTGGTGTCCTAAATGGAAGTGGTTATGCTCACAAGGGCTCATTTACTTAGGAAGACTTTGAATTTCACTCGACTTCCGAATCCCTTGACTCTGCTAAAGGCTCTACAGGGGTTACTGCCTCTTAGCCAGCACTTCCTGTAGCTTCTCATCCCTGAATCCTTACCATTCGGTAAACGTCTTGAAGGCAAAGATTCTGTCAAGCATCAGCCTCACTTCAGTGAATTTCACTTCTCTCCAGGATCCTGGACTCTCAAGTTCTGGCTGCCTTAGTCGCTCCTCAGCACCTTAAGTGAAGGGTTTTATATTAAATCTTTGTTCTGAAGTTATTCTAGATTTGAAGGTTGGTCAGGGGTCCTCAAAATTTTTAAACAGGGGGCCAGTTCACTGTCCCTCAGACCGTTGGAGGGCCGGACTGCGGGCCCCAGGACAAGTTGGCTGCTAAGCAGGACAGGCAGCAGCAGCAAAAACACCCAGCAGGCTGGATAAATGTCCTAGGCGGGCTGCATGTGGCCCCTGGGCTGTAGTTTGAGGATACCTGGTCTAGAAGGTTGCCCCAATTATCATAAACAGTGAAAAAAATCTGAGTTAGTTTTTTGTTCTGGATTATCAGGAAGAAAGCAACAGACACATGGAATATGCATGCATATGGAATTCATTCCAGCACAAAGCATAATAATTTCACTAAAAATATGGTTTGCAGAAGTATAATTGAATAGTTTGACAGTATCCCTCCCATCTCCTACCAATTGCTTCAATATGAGCTTATTTTATTAAAATGTTTTACATACTCCATGATTGCATTAATGTACACGGCTAGATTTAATAAAAAATAAAGGTTTTACATTTTTTAAGCATCTCCTCCTTGATATTGGTAATCAGGAAGTGACTCTAAAGCTGAGCAAGGTGAGTTCTGTCATTAGAGGCCACGTCACCATGAGTATCTGTAGTTCCCTAACTCCTCTAGATCTTTTCATTTGTTTTGGGTAGTTAGTGGTGCCAGGTATGAAGTTAGGAAACAAGCCTTTAGTATTTCCCTTTTTAGCAAGAAGTGTAACTGAAGTGAATATATTTATCCAATCCTCCAAGACTTCCATGCAATATTTTGAGTACTTCAAATGAAACTCCCCTCCTTTCATAAGAGTTTATTTCTCTTAGGAGAGCCCTTTAAATCAGGTGCACCTGGGTCTAAACACTGACCACGTAATTACACATTCTGTTCATTCTGTTTACTCAATAGAGATAAATCCAGAAAGTCAACCACATATTTCTTCAAAGATCAAACCCATTTCAATTATCTGACTCAAGAGACTTTTCTGGAGGGCGGAGTCTGAGACATTTTAACAACCAGATAAATCTTTGAGGATGATTAAATGTTTTTCCAAACAATCCAGACTCTCTCTTCCCATGCAGCTTTTTATAGCCATTATGGTGAAATATGTAACACTTGTTTTCTGTGATGCTGTGAAATCACGTATCTGACAGTTTTTTATGTGGCTGAGGTTTTAAATATAACCAAACATACACTATTGGGATCCCTATTTCACACTTTGTTTACAGGGATGGGGAATCCCAACATGTAAAGAAATGGAGTATTTGTAGAGTTTGAAGAGAATAGAGAACAGTGTGATTTCAGCACCAAGGTACCAGCAATTTCCAACTCTGTCAACAGTAACATCTCTCCCAATTACCTCAGTTCTTGGTCTGTCTTGCCCCAGTCAACACTGTGCCCAAGGACTCCAAGGTGCTCTCTGCTGTAAATTGCATCCCCAACTTCCCAGAGCATAACTAAAGAGGGTTTAGCTGCAAAACAGCCAACACCCTCATTCCACATTTATCTTGTCTTGGAAGGACTGAGTTCATTGTTCTTATCTCCTACGCCAAGGTCACAGAAAAACATAAAGCCACCAACTAATCCTCCTAGTATTCAAAGACCAGAGGCACTTGAAACGACAGGTCTGCGAGTGGATTTCCTAACTAAAAGACAATGAAGGAAACATTTCACCAATGTAAACAGTGATCTATAGACAGAATTAAACACCCAGATACTATACTTCCAGCAGAGGGAAAAGGTGGTGTGGGCACTCCCAGGTTTAATTGTTCATAGGCAGCAGGATGAGCTATCTTGCATGATTGAAAATCCTCATGCTGATTGTAAACTGTGGGTGTAATGTCAAAACATCTGGATTTTTTTAAGTGAAAAAAAAATTTAATCTACCCCGTGGCTGTTTCTTCAAGTCTCTCCTGAAGGTAGACCAGACAGCCGGATGATTTACCACATTAATCACTCTTTCATAATTATATTTGTGATGGGTTGAGCCCCATCACCTCTGTGTGAGCCTCTATGCAAATTCTGTCTCTGTTAAGCCTGTGGTTATGCTCCAGGGTCAGCAGCAACTCGGTGGCAATAAAAGCAATTTTTCACTGCAGCTGCCAGAGTCTTACCACTAAACCACTCCATCGCACGGGGGCCTCTGAAGACTTCATCCATCTGCTTCTGTTCAAAGGTAATATACTCACACTAAGCAACAACCACAGAGCAATAAAACATCCGCTTTGTAACTCTAAGAATACAGCATTCGTATGCCTCTGTAATGGGGCACAGAACAAGAGCTGAAGAGTCAGGAAATAGGACGCAAAGACAGAGTGGGATGGAAAATGAATAGGGTGACCAGACGTCCCGCAATTTTTAACAATTTGTCCTGCATCCCACGGCGTTTTTAAAAAGTCCCAATTTTTGGAAAGAATGCCCGAACCGGCGGGAGAAGAGTAAGGGAATATACAGTTTTCAACTGCCATGTGGCTATTTTGCCAGGAAATGAGTTTTATATTATTTTTGTTAATTGTATAATGTTAAACTGTAATAATAACAAATAATTGTTGAGAAGTAATTATCAAGAACTGCTTATCTAAGTTTGCTTTTTTGTCAGGCCCCGCCCCCGCCCCGTCCCCACCCCGCCCCCCACTGATATCCCTCTTTACCAACGTTAAAATCTGGTCACCTTAAAAATGAAGCATTCATGCCCCCACTGCACCCAGAAGCCCTTTTGTCCTGGACAATTTTAGAAATAAGATCACCGGGTCTGAGGCATCGGTGGTCTCAAACTGCCCACCTGGCCACAGCCTGCCTCCATCTCGGATGACACGGAAGCTCTGTTTATGAGCACGCCGAGCTTTGGCACGACTTCCCACCAGAACATGTGTGTTCGTTCTCTTCTCCCTGGAATGCCTTTCCCTTAGTCTGTGCCTGGAAAACTCCAATTGATCCTTCAACGCTTAATCATAAATCCCCCAGGCAGTATGTTTCTCTTCCTCCTGCCCCAGCACACGTTGGCCCTGCGCTTAGCACCGTGTTATCACACCACCTTCTAGTCGGCAGTCACAGTCTGTCTCCCGAGCACCATGGGAATGCCTGGGCACTTGGGAACCTGCCCCTTCCACCACTGCCTCTGGGGCCAAGGACAGGGGTGACATCAAATGTTTGACTAAAGATGAATTATTATTCATGCAGCCAGTAGTTACCACAGACCCGTTTCAGCTCCCAATGTGCTATTAACTTTTCTTTTACTTCATTTTATCTACAGTTACCTGTATGCCATTCTATTTTGTGTCTATCTAATACTCTATTATGTATTCTGTTCTATTGTGTACATATCCTAATATGCATATATGCTATTCTAACATGTCATACGTAACATTCATGCTCCAGGGAGCCATGCTACTATTTCCTTCTTAATGTCACTCTCCCCAGATTAGAACATAAGATTCCCAAGAAAAGAAACTGTCTCTTCGGTCTCTCGTTGTGGCCTCGGTGCCCAGCCTGGCATGGAGCATATGCCCAAGTAATTGATGAATAGGTGAATAAATGATAAATGCTGGACAACAGAGACAATGAAAAAATTAAAGAGCCATGTTGTTGGAAAGGACTTTGGAAGGAATCTCATCCAACCCATCGGTTTTGTAGATGAGGGATGCTGCTCTGGGCAGATAAGCGATCCTAGACCAATCTCACGGTGGCAGACAATGCTGCTGCCAGTGAAAATTCAAGGCCCTGCGCTAATATAACCAGTCATGAGCAATCCTGAAATCCATCATTTTACTATGGCATGCTGAGAGCCGAGATGGTTGGAGTTAAATTCCTTTGCAAAACTGAATTAACTAATCTACATAAGCTGCAGAGGGCCCTGAATCTACTTCTCTGTCAGTCAAGTAAAAAAAAAAACAAGAAAAGTCAATGTTAATAAATAATACATAAAGGAATCGTTAGAGTGTAGACAGGCTCAACTTATCCTGTGAGGTTTTCTTTTTAAAACACGAAGGTAAGGCAACATTCCATAGCTCCAGTGTGCTGTGAGTTCTTTCTTCTACGTGGGATTAAACAAAATAATCCAGAATTGACTTAATGTATTCGTTTCTTTGCAAACTAAAATTTGTTTTTGTTACAGACTAGACATTAGTTTCCTAACGTTGGCAGCAGTTTATGTTTGCTGCTGAGCTGCCCAGAGCTAGGAAGACGGGATTTCATGAGAGGGGCCCTCCCCTGAGTATGTCTGCATTCGTGTGTTTTATGTTAGAGCGTGACACCGTCGCTTTGTGAAGTGCGTCTGTTCACGCGTCCACCTGCCTGCTCATCACCCAGGTGTCCCATGCCCTCTCCTTCCCAGCCTCTGTGCTAGGCTGGAGGGCAGGTGGCAAGGGAGACACAGAGTCCCTGACCTCGTGAGGGGAGGTGTGAGGCAGGGTGAAAGCAACCAGCAGCCAACAAATGGGTCTGTGATGGCGCCTGGTAATAAGGCAGAATGTGGGGAAATTACCATGGAGGGGGGCTGCATGGACACCTGCTGCAGGGCTCAGGGAGGCCTTCTCAGAGGAGGTGACATTGAAGGTGACTCTATTAGTTTCCAGTGGTTGCCCTAACAAGCCATCACGAATTGAGTGGTTTAAACAACTGATATTTACTCTCTCACAGTCCTGGAGCCCAGAAGTCCAGGATCAAGGTTCCTTGATCCTTGGTTCCTTCCAAGGGCTGTGAAGGGGAATCTCTTCCTGGCCTCCCCCTCCACCCCCGGTGGCTCATGGACATTCTTGGCTTGTCCATGTGTCACCTAGCCTCTGCCTTCACCTCCACATGCCGTTCTTTCTGCGCACATGTCTGTGTCCCCACGTCCTCTTTGTATAATAAGGACACCAGTCATATTGGCATAGGACCTGCCACGATAACCTCATTTTAAATCAATTCCCTCTGTGAAGATCCTGTTTCCAAATAAGGTTACTGAGTGTTAGGACACCACCATGTCCTTGCTGGGGGACACAACTCAGGGAGACTTCTGCAGATGTGGAGGGTCTTTGTGAAGACTGGGAAGGGCAGGCATGGATAGAAGAGCTGAGAGCCACAGGTGTGGCTGGAGCACTGCAGGAGGCAGCAGGTGTGAGACTGGAGAGGGAGGCAGGGGCCAAGCAATTGGGGCAAGATGAGGGGGAAGGATTTGCTCCCAGAATGGGGGAAGGACCTTGGCAGACACTAAAAGGCCCGAGGAGTGACACTGTGAACTCAGAGCCCCCGGGCTGCCCAGGAATACTGATGCCCACAAGGGTGAGTGACTGGCCAGGAGGGAACACTGCCACCAATGACATGTGACACCACCACCCCCACCTATGTCCTGCACAGAAGTGAGACTAGTACCAACTACCAGGAACCACATTAGCAGACATTGACACAACAACGTCTGAGCTTATGAAGCCCCCCACATTTCTCTCTCTCTCCTCCTCTCCTTTTCTCCCTCCCCCTCTCCGTCTCTCCCTCTCTCTCCTAAGGCTCAGACAACCCAGCAGTCAGCGTCCCCCTTATGCAGATGAGAAAACTGATCCGTCCCTCAGGGTCCCTGTGCAAGCTACATGCTAAGATTCTGACTTCTGCACCTGTGTTCTCCAAGCAAATTCAAAGGGATGTCTTTCCTCAGCGCAGCCAGCATCCATCAACAACAGCTGCTCTGTGGTGATTCTTATGAGCAGCAGCACCAGTCACTCTATCCACCCGTTGGTTCAGCACTCCTCACACTTGCTCTGTAATGCTCTGGTTGTTAAACAAACATCCCACAGCCAGCAGGAAGACTGGAAAGCCCCTGCCTTGCACCCTACAGGGACAGAGATCTTTTCCTGCCTCCCTTGGTCACTCCTGCCAGTGCAAAGACAGGTGCTGTGACCACAACACCCCTTCATGTTGTGGGGACCGAGGCCCAGGGAATGGAAGGACTTGCCAGACTCCTGGTCTCTCACTCCCAGCCCTCCACTAAGCGGCTTCTGTGCTACCAGGAAAGGGTTATCGACTGGCCAGCTCAGTGCCTGTAGCAGCCAATTTTCAGAGTGTTTCTGCCCAATTCAGCTGCAGCTGTTAGAGTCCAGCTCCATGCTCTTGCCCTTCAGGTCAGCTTTCTAGGATTCCTGCCAGGCCTGTCCCTCCGGGAACATCCATCCCGTTTTCTCGTTACACTGGTGCTCCAGGGGGCTTGCAGAAACATCCCAGGTTCATCACCTCCATTCCCCGCTATACTTGAACTTACAAACTTCTAATCTCTGCCTCCCTCCTTCCTCTCACCTCACCTGCCTCTCGCCCAAATCAGGATGTTTTCCGCAAACCCCAGATATAAGAGCAGCATAAAAAAATATTCCGTCTTGGGGTCACCAAAACAAGTTTAAGTTACCCTTCCTCCCTCCATAATTTCTTCAAATTTAAAAAAGGGAGGGGAAGGAGATGATCCCTTAGTAGCCAATGAATTCATTTAGCAACCTTGTAGTTTTATTTTGATAGGTCCAGTGGATATGTGATCATGTCTTAGGAGCAAAGACAATGTGAAAAACGTTCATCCATGTTACCAACTTTTTAAAGCTAATTTAAGCTTTTTTTAAGTGCTTAACCTGTGAGGCACTATCCAAAATGCTTTCGAAAGTCTTAACTCATCTAACTCTCACAATAGCCCCATGTATGAGTGCTCATATTGTGCCCATTTTAAAGATGAGGAAACTGAGGCACAGGAGCATGCCAGAGGTCAGTGGTGGGCCAGAGAGGTGAACCCAGAGCACCTGGCACCAGAGGTCAGCTCTGGAAGTTTCTGGAAGGTGAGTTCAGCACACCTGTATTCCTCCTATGGCCCCGTGGAAAAATGAAAGAAGACAGGCCCCCCACAGACTAGCCTTCTCTAGGAAACTCCAACAAATAGGTCAAAAACTCTCATGTTGAACACAGCAGCATTCTTGAAAAGATACTAACATTTCCACACTTTAATACATTCACCTACGTATCTACTTTAAACATCTTCCTGTATCGCTATGGATAGCTTATAATTGATTCACCAATCATTACATGTCATGATTAAGATCCAGGTTTTACATCCTGGAGAATTCAGGCAAAGGCCTATAAAACAACAAAAAAAAAACTTTACTTCATTAACGAGGGTGGTTTTTATATTAGTCTGCTATCTCTACATAGCGATTTTCAGATCCTTTTTAATTTATGATGGTGCTGTTACTACAGTTCCATGATCATTAATGAGATAATTTTCTTCTTGGAGTTCACTAATCTTTGGGAATTTGATATACTTGTCCTGAGTTAACAGGGTTGGAAGCAGCCGTAGCTTCCTCGTTCATTCACTTGCCAGTCATGAATCAAACACAGGCTGCGAGCTGGAAGCTGGAGCTTTAGACAAGATGGGCAGATTCTTGACTTTGTTGGGCTTAGCAGGAAGGACAGATATTAAAGTACTGCAGGAGGGATGAGTCCTACAAATAAATTCCAAGAGCTTTGTGAACATGACCTAAGAGAAACAGACCTAGTCAAGGTCTGGGAAGGTCAGGTCATAAAGTTTTTGTCCTTTCAGTCTTGGCCCTACTACGTGAAGTGAGGAGAGGCTGTAAAGGATAGCTCAATCTAGACAGAGCAAACAGCATGTGCAAATGCCCTGGGGCACACATAACCCGCTTGTGGTGGGGCTGGCTTGGATAGTGTAAGCCAGGGATGGGCAGGAGAGGTGGCCCATGCCCAAGCGTGTGCTGCCAAATGGCAGGCTTCAGTAAGCCATGCACCTCCCTTAAGTTCCCCCAGATCACTCCCCAGCCAGAGCTAACTGGCTCTCTTTTCTCTTACGTGGGCTTCTCCAGTGTTCCCCACCCCCCATCACAACACATGTTGGATCAGCGTTATTGGTATCCATTTCTGCCTCTTCCAAACTGGAGCTCCTTGAGGGCAGACGTGGCTTCATTTGTCACAGCCCCCCCTTTATCCACAGAGTGGTGTGCACAGAGGGAACACAGAATAGCTGTTGCTTTAAATCAAGTCTAACAAACAGGGCTGTTTCCCAGCATCCCCACAAATAGGAACAGATGTCTCTGCTCATCGCCCCTGGGTGCACGGCTTAGCACAGGCTCGGCCCAGCACTGTAAATCTGCATACCAGAGCCAGCAGCATTTAGCTGTCTGGTTACAACTGCCAAGCATTGGCCTCTCACATCGCGGGCACCGGGCCCTGGTGCTCGCAAGAAAGTCTCAAGAAACGCCAGCAAACTAAATTGACCACTTGTACCAGCCTGATACAGAAATGGTTGGGATATCTCTTTTCCTTCAGCTCTGGGAAATTGAAAAGACAAATTACTTAGAAGAAGGCTGAGGCTGGAGGCTCCCTCTTCCCGGTGAAAACCTCTGGTGGTTTCTCCAGAATCACGGATCCTCATCTGCACTCGTTTTGCTGTTAGGGGCAGAAATCCACGTGGAACCAACCGGAACAGACCCCGGAATGAGCCCCTGACCTCTGGTGCGGCCCCGTACAGGGTTCAGAGGATGCAGGGATGTTCTGGGTCTGCAGCTCCCTCTCCCACCTCTGCCTGTCTCTCCTGGTAGCAAGGAAGCTGCCTTCTGGCAGCCCTGAGGGCCTGGGACCTCCCCCGCAAGGCAAGGTCAGCCACCCCCTTGTGTGAGCCATGAGGCAGCCAGACACGCCACAGCTGCATCAGCATCCTGGGGCCTTCCCCTCGGGGCCCCCATGCGGAGCACCTGCCGCAGGTGCGCTGAGAGCTAACGGGCTCCTGGCTGCTTCCTAAGCTTTTAGAATGTCCCTACTGATCTGCCACACGCCATGCGGCTGCCTCATCTTCCTCACTGGGTGAGGGACAACTGGATGAGGGGCTGAAAGGGTAGGATGTAGAGACGTGAGTGTCACTCTGCCACATTAATCAAGCACTTACTATGAGCCAGGCACAGTGCAGGGGACCTAAAGAGGAATAAATCAATACGTTATACTCAGATAAGTTCTAAGTGTGTGGTTTCCAAACACGGAGGCGAAGGGGGGAGAGGTCTTCCATTCTTTCTGTTTAACCCTAACCAGTCCCTGTGACTGCTCACCTGCTAGCTGAACTCAACCTCTCCACCGTCACCACGCCTCTCTTTTGCCCCATCTCTCTTTCTTAACAGAGAACTTAGCCGCCTCTTTCAGATTCAAAATAGATCCCAGTGGAAGAGGCAATGGAGCCAGGATCAGAAGCAGCAGACTCTGGCACAGGCTGCCAAGTCTCTTCCTTGCCTGAATTCAATCCCAACACCTTGCAGACTCTGTGTCCGCACCCCTCTTAACACCCCAAGATTGTCCCCTGATGTCCCTGCTCCCCTACACCCCAACACTGTCTGGACCCCCCTCTGTTCTGACCTGCCCTCGGTCTGACCACGCCCTCGCTCTGACCACACCCCTGCTCTCACCACCCTGGCTATGACCACGCCCTCGGTCTCACCACACCCTCTCTGACCACCCCTCCTCTGACCCTCTCTGTGACCACGCCCTCTTAAGCCTCCCACCTGTCCATTTCTTCCTCAGTTCTTTTGTTTTTGTTTTTTTTTTTAATTAAATCATAACAGTGTACATTAATACTCTCATGGGGTACAGTGTACTGTTTCTGTATACAATTTGAAATACTATCATCCAACTGGTTAACATAGCCTTCATGTCTTTTTCTTAGTTATTGTGTTAAGACATTTATATTCTACGTTTAGAGACATTCACATGTACCCTTATAGGATCAACCATAGGTGTGATCCCGCCAATCACCCTCCCTCCTGCCCTTGTCTCCCTCTCCTCTCTCCCCATGTTCCTGGGCTAAAATTAAAAGTTTCATAGTAGAGCTGAGTACATTGGATACCTTTTCTTCCATTCTTGGGATACTTTGCTAAGAAGAATATTTTCCAGCTCCATCCATGTAAACATGAAGGAGGTAAAGTCTCCATCTTTCTTAATGGCTGTATAGTATTCCATGGTGTATACCAAAATTTATCGATCCATTCGTAGATCAATGGGCTCTTGGGCTTCTTCTATGACCTAGCAATTATGAATTGGGCTGCAATGAAGATTCTGATACAAATATCTTTATTGTAGTGTGATTTTTGGTGTTCTGGATATATACCTAATAGAGGAATTATAGGATCAAATGGCAGGTCTATCTTTAGTTCTTTAAGTGTTCTCCAGATGTCTTTCCAAAAAGAACGTATTAGTTTGCAATCCCACCAACAGTGTAGATGTGTTCCCTTTTCTCCACACCCAAGCCAGCATCTGTGATTTTGGGATTTTGGGATATGGGCTAATCTTACTGGTGTTAGATGATACGTCAAAGTAGTTTTGATTTGCATTTCTCTGATGATTAAGGATGATGAGCATTTTTTCATATGTTTGTAGGCCACGTGCCTGTCTTCTTCAGAGAAGTTTCTCTTCAATTCCCTTGCCCACCCTGAGAGGGGATCACTTGTTCTCTTCTTGCTAATACATTTGAGTTCTCTGTGAATTCTGGTTATTAAACCTTTTTCGGAGACATAACCAGTAAACATTTTCTCCCATTCTGAGGGCTGTCTATTTGCTTTACTTACTGTGCACTTGGCTGTGCAGAGGCTTTTTAATTTGATAAGGTCCCAGTAATGTATTTTTGATGTTGCTTCAATCGTCCGGGGGGTCCTCTTCATAAAATTTTCACCCAGGCTGATTTCTTCAAGTGTTTTCCCTACACTTTCTTCTAGTATTTTTATAGTTTCATGTCTTAAGTTTAAATCTTTACTCCAGTGAGAGTCAATCTTAGTGGGTCCAGTTTCAGTCTTCTGCAGGTCGCCAGCCAGTTCGTCCAACACCATTTGTTAAATAGGGAGTCTTAAGCCTCCCACCTGTCCATTTCCTTCTCAGTTCTCATGCCTCCTGACTAATTCTTTAAAAATTCCTATTCTTGGACCTAAAGATCCCACCTCCAGGTATGAAAAACCAGGCATGGATGAACATACATATACAGAAACAGGGTTCCCAGGAGGACTGATCTGAACAACACCAGTTCTAGACACTAGTTAAGAAAGAGGTTCGTTGCAACACTCTCTAGGGTGCTTCATCTTCCTTCATCTGGATAACCCGCGCTACTGCCCTGCCTGCAAGGAATTTGAATAGTTTATTTTTCTCCTTTGTCACAAGTGTGTTTTCTGTCTGCACTGATGTGCCACATCCCGCCCTTTAATCCCTGCAGCCTCCTGAGATGTCTAGATTCCTGTAGACCTTGAGGAGAGCCTTGTGCATCTTTGAGTGAAGTCTGACCTGAGACATTAGTTGATTGTCTCTGATTCTAAGACTAACCACAATCCCTTCACAATCTGTACTTTTTATTTGCAAGCTGCAGTCTGTCTTCTGTATCTCTTCAGTATTTCATTAGCAAGTGAAGATAAACACGAGGCAATCTGGGTACTTTCCTAGCTGGGTTTGTGTTGTCTGTAGCCAGCCAGCTAGCCTGGTTTATCTATATCCTTTTCCCACCTGAAAATTTGAATGGCTGATTTGTGAAATAACATTGAAATGGCTCAATCTGTCTAAAAGCTTTCTATAGGCATAATACTTACCTATTTTTTTGTAGAAATTTTAATAGTGCCTCTGGGTTTTTTAAATCATCAGGAAACCTGCAACCCAGATTGTTATATTTTCACCAATATCAAACATGGGGCATATATGTAAGAAGGCACTCAATACTATTTGTTGAATGAGTAAATTTTCACGGTAACTGGTAATTGCTGGTCTATAAAAGCTCTCTTCCTTATGTTTCTGCAATTGAGTAAAAATGATTTTCATATTTGTAACAGACTAGACTCATTTCAAATGGAAATATTAATCTGTAATTGCTCTTGTACAGGAATCAGCAAGTTCAAGGCAGAAATAACAAAGCTAGTTAACCATATGTTTCACACCTGCACAGTCTACCTAAATAGAGATTGCCCAAAGAAGTTGTGTTGGCAGCCTTAAAACATCCTCATAAGATTTTTAAAATATATTTCACGGTCAAGATGTTGCCGCATCCTCCCCGGACTAATTCATATCAGGGCAAGAAAAATTACGTTTTCCCATTTACATTCCAAAGTCTGAACTTTTATTTTATAAATGAATTTTCCCTCCAATTCAGAAAGCACTGGCTACATTACAAATTTTAATGCTACTATTATAGGATCATAATTTTAAAAACCCAGGGTTCTCCAAGGGCTACAGCAGCATGCCATCTCTCCACTTTATTAAAATGAATGAACAGATGTACAATTTATTTCTGCCGAGCTATCATCTAAATTCATAAGCTATTTCTCATGTGTCTGAAATCCACGTTGGTTTCCCATTTTCTTTGCCTTAGAAAAAAAATTACACTCCCTCATTTATCACTCTGGGGACACGGGCGAGAAGTCTACTCTCCACTTCATTCACTTTAGACTAATATCCTCGACACAATTTAAATCCCATCTCTTCAAGGCTATTCAATGAGAGCAAGGCAGTGGAACACCCAGCATCCAATTGAAAACCTTCCCGGTCATCTATGAAGACGATTGACAAGCCAGGTCACATGAGCTTCCACCTTAGCAGGTGCAGGGGGAGGGAGTTTACAAAAGCCTTGAATCCATTCAGGTAGATAAGGCAGGCTGGGGCCATCAAAACTGAGAATCAGGGTCAGCAACTGAAATGTGTCTTAGCTTCCATCTTTTGTAAGATGGAAGAATCCGCATACCACCCTTATTTCCCACGTGCTACTTGTTATTGGCAGTCCGTCCCCAGTGGGAGACAATTAACAGATTCATCTTGGGCTAATAGACATTTAGCCAAGCTCTGAAGACCAACATGTTGGTCTCAGACCTGCCTTGTATCCCTACACCACCATTTTCCAACTGAGATCAGGCATATATCTTAACCTTTATGAGATCTGGCTTACGTATTAGGAAAATGGAGATAAACAGACCTATCTTATAATAAGGGTTAAATAAAGTAGAGCATTTCAATGCCAAGGTCACTAACATATGACAAGCACAGTGTCTGGCATGTGGTTCAATAAAGGGGCCATGGTAATGATCATGGCATCCCAGGGATGTATCCCTGCCCCATAACAGTTGGGCTGAAATTACAGAGAATCTCCCCCGACCCCTTCCTCAGCCTTGTATTTGCTGGTCTGGTCCAAGGGAAATGTAAGGAAGGCATTTGAAGCTAGCAAATGCAATCTGTGAGTATAACTTGGAAAGGATACAGAATGAAGCCCTCAGGTTATCTGGCAGAATTCTGCTCCCTGGAGGATTCTATTTATGCAATTCTGCCCAAACTGGGCAGTAAAACTTGGCTGTGTTTCTAGGTTGGCATGCAAATTGGCCTTGCATCTATAAATGCATTTCAGGTTTGGGGCTTTAATAAGCTTTTGAGTGGTTAGATTTTTTTTCTCTTCTTTCCATGGCCCTGTTGTTTGGAGAAAAACGTGTTCCCTTCATTTTCCTCTCCCTCTGTGCCCATCCTGTAATTTCACATGACATTCTGGTAGAGAGAGGTAGGCTCTCCTGGTCTCTTCAAGATCCATCCACATAAAAATGGTGGCATTCTTTAGCAGAAATGTAGTTTCACATGGACAGTGTCAACAGAGCAAGCTCCCCAAAGAGCAGTAATGCTTTGGGAGGAAAGGAAACAGGGAAGTCACCTTCAGAGGAGGTGCTCCTTAGGGAGCACTAAAGTGCCATTAGCCAGAGCCCACACAATAAAGTGTTTTCGAAGAGAGCCAGGAACTCATGACAGCTCCTGGCAGAAGTCTGTGTGCTTTGCCGATGGTCTGGGATTAAAGCAGCCCCTGTTACCTCCAATGAGCTTGTCAGGTGTTGTGGGAGAAGGGACTCTAGGCAATTCCTTCATCTCCACTTGACCAAATCATGTGTCATGGTCGTGGGTCCTGGACCCCACAGAAGAGATCCAAAAGTATCGCTCACCAGCTGAGCCAAGTCATAAAATAAGCCGTCCATATGTCAAGGCTTCTTTGAGGCTCTGAAATTCTAGTGAAAAAGCAAACGCCATGACAGGAATGTGACTTTGAGAGTATAAGATTTTAAAAAATAATGAACCCAATTATTTTGATCCATGAAGTCTCAGAAGATAGAATCCAGGGAGAGGACAGAGGGGAGCAAGGAGAAGAGGCTTAATTTGCCTGGTTCTCACTTGTCACTCTGTCACACTGCTGCTTTGACAGGAAGGACCATTTTTATAACCTCAAAATCCCAGTTTTGTTTCTGAGATCCTATATTCCCCAGGCAGGTTGGGATGGCACAGCAGAGATGGCGTAGGTAGCAGGTGACTCTTCATTTCAGCCCATGTCCATCAATCACCAGCTGCTGGATATTGTGCAGGTTGCTCTGACTCTTTGGGCCTTGGTGTCTTCAGCTGGGGGAGTTGGTAAGGAAGGCCACCAGCTCCATGCAGGACAAGCACTTCCTATGGGTTGTCATGTTTAATTGTCATGATCTCTGCTTGAAGTGCCTTCTGCTCATCCCCCCGTTCACAGATGAGGACTCTGAGGGTTAGAGAACTCAGGTTACCCAGGTTACAGCAGCTTACCCTCAAGGCTGGCCCTGGGTCAGCGACATTTTGTCCCCTTTGAACCCGCATAGCTGAGTCTGATTAAGAGATGCCCCATCACTCTTGGGTGAAAGTTTGTACCAGCATTAATTTCATTGTCTACAGACCCAGAAATTGTCCCATGTGTGCAATGGCTCAGGGTGTTTCCACCCATGTTGAAGAGCAATCTGAAGTTATAATTTTAAGCATATTGACTTCAGTCTTTAGAAGCCCCCCATCAGTTTCTAATAGACTCTCCTTGGCTGGATCAGCCCAAAAGGCACATTCGCCAGATTAGAAAAGAGTTTGTTTTCATGTTGTACAGAGTGTTTTCTCATAGGTGTTCATGGCTTCAGTGAAAACTGTGTTTTTCTTCCGCTGTTACAACCTTATTCATACAGAGGGAGAATAGAGCCTTGTCAGCCCCTTGCATATCAGGAGGCTGCTCTTGAGAAACAGCTACTTTCTATAGACCTTCCTTGCTTTCTAAATAAAAACTTTTTATTATCCCTCAAAATGGGGTGCATCTGAAGGAGGGTTCTGGGCCTGTCCAGTGTGTGGGAGCCCAGCTGCAAAGTGGATTCCAGAATAAATAATTGGTCCTCCTCTATGTTAACAGTAAAATAGGCCATGTGGCCCCAAAATGTATCATTTCCAGATTAAAAAGGAAAGCAATGTAATTTTTTTTAACTTTGAACTTTTCAACGGCTGCAGAATCACAGGAAGTTGCAAAAAATGGGTGTATAATAATAATAATTCAAACCCTTCTCTTATTTCCCTCCATGGTAACATCCCCTGTAACTAGTACAATACCAAGATGAGACAGTTCACAGAGACATGGTATCATTAGCCAGCAATGATGAGGTTTCCACCCATTTTGCAGTTTTGTGTGTGTTTGTGTGTGTAGAGTTGTATGTATTTGATCACATGTACAGGTTTGTGTAACCACCACCACCATCAGGATATAGGTTCTATCATAAAAGGGCTGCCTTTTACCACCTCTGAATAGTGGCACCCACTTTCTTCTTACCCCTGGCCTTGTCCCCTGGCAACTACTGATCTATCCTCCACCTCTAGTGTTGTCAGCTCAAGGATGGCTTGTGAATGGAATGATGTTATATGCAACTCTTTGAGATTAACTTTTTCCCTAAATATAACACCCTCAAGAGTGATCCAGTGAGTTGCCTGTGCCCACAGTTTGTGCTTTTTTATTGCAAAGTAGTATTCCATGATAATGGTATCAGAGTCTGTTGAACCACTCACCACCTAAAGGATATTTGGCTTGTTGCTAATTTGAAGCTATTGCAAATGAAGCTGATATGAACACCTTGCATGCAGGGTTTTTTGTGAACATAAGTTTTCATTCTTCTGGGGTAAATGCCCAGGGTACCAGTTGCTGGGCCATGTATAAAGTACATGTTAGTTTTATAGGAAATCATTAAACTATTTTCCAGAGGGGATGCTCCTTTTTCTGTTCTCGCCAGTAATGTATGAGAAATCCCGTTTTTCCACATCTTCACCCAGCATTTGGTGTTATCACTATTTTTAATTGTAGACATTCTGGCAGGCGTGTAATTTTGTGATTTTAATTTGCATTTCCCTAACAATGAATGATATTAGACCTCTTTTCATGTGCTGTGTCCTCTTGGGTGAAATGTCTGATCAGATCTTTTGCCACTCTCTGATTGAATTTACTTTTAAGAGTTGTTTATATAGTCAGCGTACAAGTTCTTTGTCAGAGGTGCAGCTTGCAAACATTTCTCCCACTGTGTGGCTTAGCTTTTGAAATATAGAGTATTTCATAGAACAAAAATTTTTAATTTTGTTGTGCCTGGATTGTGCTTTCTGTGTCAACTCTAAGAATTCTTCGCCTTCCCTACGCGCTCAAGATTTTGTCTTCTGTTTTCTTCTAAAAGTTCTGTCGTTTTGTGTTTTACATTTAAATTCATGATTGTTGGGAGTCAGGATTCCCAGTTCCCTGAACCCAGCTGACCTGGTTCTATTACTGGGCTGACCTAGGAAGTTCAACCGAGGCACAGCGGTAACCAAGAGCAAAAGGGAGGGGAACTTAGGATAAAATTAGAGCGGCTCAGGCCATGTGGAAAGTGAAAGTAACTTACACAGAGCTTCAGGGTAACAGAGAGATTTTATTTAGGAAAAACAAGGAGAAAGTCTAGAGCACTTCCAAAGAGAGCTGGAAGTGGGTCCCTCTCCTGAAGGAGAAAAGGTGAGAGAGAAGGAGATCCAAACATCTCCAGCAGTGTAAATATTGTGTTTGAAACTGGCTGCAAGTCTTTCACTGGCTTCTCTGCGCCTCCGGGCAGCATTGCCCTTTCCTATTGGTCAGTGGTGGTCTCTTTCTATTGGCCACTGGTTACCTAGGTTACTTCACACCCGCGTTCTCTTGGGCCCTCCCGACTTCCTGGTTCCCCAACCTGGGTTTTTCTCCCGCCCACCTGCTGCTGAAGCCCCGTGCTTAGTGCCCCTTCTCAATGATCCATTTTGAAGGGATTTTTGTATAAGATGTGAGCTTTGGGCTGAGATCATTTATTTGCCGATGGACAATCCTTCTTCCATTGAATTGCTACTGTCCCTTTGTTTAAAAAAAAAAAAAAAAACCTTATTTTGGCCTATCTGTGCCCATCTACGTCTGGGTTCTGATTCTGAGTCTCATTGATCGAGGTCTTGATTACTGAGCTGTAGCTTAACATCAGGCAGAATGATTCCTCCTGCTTCGTTCTTCTTTTTCAAAAGTATATCAGAAAACAATCTTAAATGCACTTTGCATTCAATTGCATTTTATACCTTCCAAAATTATTTTTTCTGATTAAAGCATAATTCGTTTCCATTGTAAAGAAACATTAAAATATCATAAACATCTCATGGAAAAAGCTAACAGATCTCTCCACTCACCCGAGAGGCGACTACTATTATGATTTTTCCCCTTGGCATATTTCAAGTCCTTCTTTTATATTTACAAAAATGAGAACCTACTGTGTTCACTGTGTCACAATCTAGATCACTGGGAGGAAAGACCAAGTGAAATATTATTAATTCAAGTAGAACGCTTATCCCAGGGCCTGCCACGTGGGAACGCCTTTGCTGCTGTTAGTCTTATGTTTTCCCCTCGGCCTTTGCTACCTGCTTTGGGTGGTCTTGGCCTTTCACTATGGCAGCAAAAGGCAGAGAATCCTCCCTGATTTTTAGCGGGCCAATGCGGTTTGCAGAAGCCATGAGGGGGATGAGTTCTTCTGTCTGCCATGCAGGTTTCCTTCCAGATGGATTGAAGGAGCGTGTGATACTGCAACTTGCTAGTTTTCTTACACTCAGGGTGATGTCGAGCATGGCAGGAGCATCCCAGAGCTTCCAACGCACCTTGACATTCAAGGGGCATCCGATGATTCTGACCCACTTGCTCACCACACCCACGAAGAATGCTGCCCAGCCCTCCCCCAGGTGCAGCTCCCCACACACACAGATGCTGCTCTGACTGGCTTGCATCGTCTTCACATCTTTAACCTGAGCTGTGACCAGAGCACCTGGGGGCAGAGCCCACCAGATCAGCACCCTGCCCCTCTCGTGAGCAAAATCCAGCCAAGTCCTCAGCCCCTGTTTTATGTTTTAAGAATATAAAATCTCCTCCTCTGTATCTCTGCCCTGCCTCCAGATGTGCCCTTGAATGGCCCACATTCTCACTCTTTCATTAACTGAACAATTTCATTTCCACTAAGTGAACCTCAGGCGTTTCCATTGTCTAATACAACATATTTACCTGCTGACCATTAATGCCAAACAATTTACCAATTCATTCTTCCTGATGGCTCCATGTTGCATTTGGCAAGCTCCCATCAATGGACATTTTGGCAGCCTCTAATTTCCCCTTTTATAAATATTATAGCAGTTCAAATGCTTGACTGTTCAGCTCCATGTATGTATATGAAAGTCTAGGAAGGATAAACTCTCAGACGTGAAATGCCTGAGAGAATACATGAGTGTTTTAGACTATAATTTACACCCTTTTTCTGATGTGATCAAAGTACTTTTAACACACCTCCACCTTTGTCATCCCTGAGTTACACTGGCTTCTGTACGTGCATAGCGCTGTAGCCTGCCCTGTTACAAATGGGCTCAGTGGCTACCCAG
Source organism: Galagoides demidoff (assembly GCA_963574575.1). NCBI lineage: Eukaryota > Metazoa > Chordata > Mammalia > Primates > Galagidae > Galagoides > Galagoides demidoff. The sequence goes on from CAUYQV010014315.1 coordinate 30,474, forward strand.
GGGTCAAAGCACACAGTCCAGAGACGTATCTGGTACTCCAGCATAGAGCAGAGGTGGAATTCTAGAGCTGTCGAAGGGTCACATCATTAGTGAGGGCCCCTGGTGAAGTCGGAATCCCAAGGGCCACACCACTCAGATGGGGTGCAGGAACAATGGGGACGGAAGACCCCATTCTTGTCAAGGGAAAACGCCCCCCAGAAAAGGAGAAAAACAGGGAATGAGCTGAGTAAGGCAGAATGAAAACAATTTAGGTAGCTTACTTTTTTTTTATCGTTGGGGATTCATTGAGGGTGCACAGAACCAGATTACATTTGCATTTGTTAGATAAGGACTCTTCTATAATTGTGTCCTCCCCCAAAAAGGTGTACCACACCCCTTGTCCCCCCACCCCTCCCTCCTTCCCTCTCTCAGCTCTCCCCACAGCCCACCAACCCAGGAATGGATTAACTAGCTAGCTTGCTTTTAAACTAACAGTTAAATTATTTGTCTGGGCAGTTCCTGTTTTTACTAGAAGCCTGCCTGTAAGGGGGACAGCTTACAAACCCCCCTGCTGGGATGTGTAAGCACTCCAGAGGACAATGGCCAGAGTAGAAGCTTCCCATAAGGCCTGGAAAGAAACAGTAACCAGGCTGACCCCTGCCCAGTCAACAGTCAAAGCAAATACCCACTGTGGGAACTTGTATTATGGCCAGGGCAGATGTCAAGGGAACAGCTTGAGCCTTGAAATATGGGCAGGAGAGCTTGTACCTAATCATGGGGGGAAAGGCCTTTGGGTGGAGATATGAGGAAAATTTTTCTTTTCCACTGATTCTTCAGAGGAGAACTAATGCTACCACATCTGCTCCACAGAGAAACTAGAGGGGTCTGACCTCCCCCAAGGGATTTGTGTGTGACCACAGACAGGAGGCTGCCCCCACACAACGGTCAGGTTCCAGATTCCTCAAGGCGGCCCAGACCCTTAAAGTTAATGATTATGGATAGAATAAGAACGAACCTGCTTATTCATAGGAAGGGTTTTATTCCCTTCCTCAGCTTACTGCCCTCAGCAGTGACTTGCCACAGTCTTTCCTCGGTGGTGGCGGAAGTCCCTGTCCCCCAGGTCCCAGGCTTGGTCACTGGTTTCTCCGTTTATCTGTGGTTGCTCAAGGCGGTTAGTCAGACTAGATAGAGGCGTCAGACTCTCACTTTTTACTGATATGGAAATTTCTGTTCTTGATTTCTATTGCCGTAGACCCCTGGGGATCTTGGAAATGCTGGAACAAAGCTCATGATTTGCCAGGATTTTCTTATTTAGAAAAAAAAGTTACTGTGGAAAATTAGACTGTTTATTTGTTTATCTCTTCTCTTCTCTTTTCTCTTCTCTTTTCTTCTCTTCTCTTCTTTTCTCTTCTCTCTTTCCCTCTCTCTCCCTCTCTCTCCCTCCCTCCTGTGGTCCCTGGCAATTCCTTACTGGAACTGGAATGGGATACCTTGTTATAAGGAGAAAAATTCAAGCTGAAGGAGTTCACCTCTTTACCTAAAATCCCTTAGCTCTGTGAGTGTTCTTATTCCCACATATAAATTCCTGCCCGTTCCCCCTTCCATCCCTGCAGGTGCTGTGCCCAGGTTAGAGCCCCCGCTGCGGTACAGGGCACCTCCCTGATCCGTGCAGTTTTCACACAATGCACCCTTGGCACCTGTTCAGCCAGACCCAATAAGGATTTTTGAGCACCCTCAACAATGACCAATTACATTGTCCCTTGATTGCAAATAAATTCGCAACACTTATTTTGTGCTCCTAGCTTCCCAGCATCTCTCAAGGTGCTTAATACTCTTTAATCTCACAGTAGGGGGGAGGAGGAACTAGGGCCCCTCTCCTGGAGGGAATGAGGGGATGGGAGGGTTAAGGGTTGCTTTTTCTTTGCTGTGTGTTGTTGTTTAACTGAAGAGCCTTGGACATGTTTACAGGCTTGAGGAGAGGGACAAGTGGATGGGCAGGGAGGCAGGCAGGAAGGGGTTAGCCATAAAGAAGCACAGCAGGAATAGGCTCAGGCCTGGGGTTCACTTGGTGCAGAAGGGGAGGTGAGAAGGGGCCGGAGAATGGGTTTCCTTTCCTAGACTCTCTTTCCTGGGGGTGGAGCAGCAAGGCCAGCTGCTGATAGGAGACAGAGGGGTCTGGAGTGGACTTCTCAACCTTGGCGGGACACCCAGCCACTGGGGTTCTGATCTCAGAGGTATAGCGTGGGCCCAGAGTCTACATTGCCAGCCAGCTCATGGGCGACACTGATGCTGCTGGTCCCAGGACCACACTTGGAGCAGGGAGGGCATAAAGAACTGAGAAGGGAGAGCAGACCACAGATGGTAACTCTTCATTGCCACGTAAGCTGGAGTCCAAATATGGTCGTAATTGCACCAGATGCAAGTGCCTTCTTCTAATGTTCTGAGGCCATGGGCACAGCCCTGAGGTGAGAGCACTGCCTCCTTCTCAGACCCTGCTCCTCGGGAGGACAGTGGTCCAGTTCCACCGTCAGTTGACCTGAGTCAACTCGGCACCCACAGGTGTAACAAGTATCTATTGACGTGTCAGGGAAAACAAAAAGCAAGACAAGCTACCTTTCTTCTCTTTTCTAAAAGGGACTATCAGTCACTAATTCAGAAATTGTAGAGGAATGAAAACTACGTCAATAATTTTCATAATAATTATAGTCTTTGGTTTTACCCTTGAATGTTTTTCTGGCAATGTCTGATTCAATTACCCCGGAAAATGTTATTATGTTATTTCAGTGTTTTCCCAGGAGATCTGCATCTGGGATCAACTTGCTGGTAAATCTTTTCCCAGGGGCTCGTGGTCTTCTGTTCCCAGGCAAACAACTTGTGGGGAGCCATGTCGTACATGGTGTAGTTAGATTAGTGGTTCTCAACTCGAGGATTTTACACACACACACACACACGGACATCTGGCATTGTCTGGAGACATTTTTAATTGTTTCGGCTTGGGCGATGTCTGGCTTCTAGTTGGTGGGAGGCAGGGATGCTTCTAAATTTCCCACAATGCACAGGCCAGCCCCCACCCAACAAATAATTATCCAACCCAAAATAATGTCAATAATGGTAAGGTTATTAAGTATCCAACCCAAAATAATGTCAATAATGGTAAGGCAGAACCTTAAGTTAGATGAAGATGACAATTACAAAATAGAAAGTATGTGTCAGGACACTTCTGATTATATTTGACACTCAGTTCAGATGACAAGGGAACTTTCTATAATGAACTTTCCATGTTCACTATAAAAATGTGCATCATATTGTTTATTATGTGCTTGGCATCCATCTAAGCACTTTATCAAAATTTCCACTTAATCATCATCTTAATTCTATAAGGGTATATACTAGTCTTTTTCTCATTTTGTAGATGAGAAAATTAAGACACAGAGAGGTTAAGTTACTTGCCAAAGGTCACACAGCCAATGAGATTCAGCTCATGTGGCCTTAAACATAAGTCATGCTCCTCCTTGGTCTTGTTCATAGTCACGGAGTGCCATTAGGCCACCTGTATCCCCGCACAGAATTCCACTGTGTTACTCCACCCTGAGTCAGAGCCCAGAAGAGACCAAGAATGATTTTCCTAACCACCCTCTGCTTCGTGGAGCCTAATTCCCAAAAGAATGGTTCTCATCCATACCTTCTCCCCGTGGGACACAGAAACTGCATAAGCCACCTCTGGAAGAAGTTTGTGACTATGCCGACGGGAATGACAGTAAGACCCCATGGGGTCTGCGTGAAACAAAAATCGATGGTGCAAACACAAAGAATGGATTTAGAGCAGTTTCTTCTGACTAACACATTTGGGATTTAAATATAAATTAGAAGCTGTAAGTCAATTCCATGTATGAATTTGTACAAATCCCTTGTAATGAAAGCAGAAGGTTTCCCTTACCCTTATTTGCACTGAGGTGTTATCATCAAGAGCCTAACCAAGTGTGCCGATTCCCCCGCAGCTCAGGAGATTAAAGATGTACTTTCTATAGTTGGAACAAGCTGGAAGTGGCATGAAGGGAGGGGTGCCCTGGCTCTGTGGGCTCCAGGGGGTCTGTCTGGTTTCTGCATTAACCAGAGCAACACCCCTTGGAAACTGGGAAGAAGGAGCCTCCTTGCTGTGTTTTGGTCAAAGGTTCTGAAATAGATAAGGCTCCCATTGTACTCTCTGTCAGCTCTCACGTCACTCAAAAAGGGTGACCTCATTCTCAAGTCCTGCCTTTCCTCACTGGGGCGCCGGGGCAGTGGGGCCCAGAGGCTGGCAAACAGCCCCCCCCCTTGCAGCCCACCTGCCTGTGCTTCAAACTCTCATCCTCCCCTCTTGAAGCAGTGTCACCCTCAGGACCTAGCAGTCCACTGCTGGCACAAACCCAAGAGAATGAAAACACAAGTCCTCCCAACAACCACAGAGTGGAAATGAACCAATGCCCATCAGCTGAGGGACGGAGAAACAGAACGAGGTCTGCCCACGTCACAGAGTAGCTTTCAGCCACACAAAGGAACCAGACGCCGAAACTGACTGCAAATGGATGAACCTGGAAATGTAATGCCCAGAAAGAAGGCAGACGCGAAGGGCTGCACACCGCGTGACTCTGTCAGATGAAATGCCCAGAAAAGGCAAACCCTTAGAGACAGACAGTAGGTGGGTGGTTGCTGAAGAATGGGGAGTGGCGTGAAGGGGCGTGAGGTTTCTTGCTGAGGTGGTAAAATGTTCTGTGGTGGTGGTTGCAGGACTGAAAGTGTACTTAAATCCACTCAGTTTTGGCTCGGCACCTGTGGCTCAATAGGCTAAGGCACCAGCCACGTACACCTAAGGTGGCGGGTTCGAATCCCCAACCCGGGCCCACCAAACAACAACAATGGCTGCAACCAAAAAATGGCCGGGAGTTGTGGCGGGCGCCTGTGGTCCCAGCTACTTGGGAGGCGGAGGCAGGAGACTCGCTTGAGCCCAGGAGTTGGAGGTTGCTATGAGCTGTGATGCCTACCCAGGGGGATAGCTT
>CAUYQV010014319.1:0-17917 GCA_963574575.1 Galagoides demidoff
AAGTCACACCTAGACCGTGGTCAAATTTCCTCATAGCAGCCCCAAGAATCATGTAGCCAGTGTCAATTTTTATCTCCTATTTTAAACAGGTGTGCTTTTTATTTGGTAGAGACAGAGTCTCACTTTATCGCCCTTGGTAGAGTGCTGTGGTGTCACACAGCTCACAGCAACCTCCATTTCCTGGGCTTAGGCGATTCTCTTGCCTCAGCCTCCCAAGTAGCTGGGACTACAGGCACCTGCCACAATACCCAGCTATTTTTTTGTTGCAGTTTGGCCAGGGCTGGGTTTGAACTCACCACCGGTATATGGAGCCAGCGCCCTCCTCACTGAGCCACAGGTGCCGCCCAACGGGCGTGCTTTTATAGGACATATAAGTCTAATACTTTTTAAAGATCCATCATTTAGTCTTTTTTTTGTTTCTGTTTTTGAGACAGTCTCACTCTGTCACCCTGGGTAGAGTGCTATAGCATCATAACTCACAGCAACCTCAAACTCTTGGTCTCAAACCATTCTCCCACCTCAGCCTCCTAAGTAGCTAAGACTACAGGCACCTGCCACTACACCTGGCTAGTTTTTCCATTTTTAGTAGAGACCAGGGTCTCGCTCTTGCTCAGGCTGGTCTTGAACTTTTTTTTTTTTGATACAGAAAACAGAGTAGAGTGCTGTGGCATCACAGATCACAGCAATTAGGCTTAAGCAATTCTCTTGCCTTAGCCTCCCAAGTAGTTGGGACTACAGGTGCCCGCCACAACACCCAGCTATTTTCTTGTTGTAGTTGTCATTGTTGTTTTGGCAGGCCCAGGCCAGGTTCGAACCCACCAGCCCTGGCTTTGTGGCGGCCCACAATAACTCTCTGTTACCCCATTGTCCTCCACCCCAGCCCCTGGTAACCACTATTCTGCTTTACAGATTTGCCTGCTTGAGGCCCCTCATGTATGTGAATAATACCATCTTTGTCCTTTTGTGTTTGGCTTATTTCACTTAGCATATTGTCTTTGAGGTTCATCTGTGTTGTAGCAGGTAACAGCTCAACTAATTCAGGTAACTAGCAAAATAGGTTCTATTATTACCCCAAGGAAATGACCTGCCCCAAGCAGTGTGTGCTTCTGTCTCTGAAATTAAACTGAAAGTGAAAGGTTTATTCTAGTAGGATCCCCCATGGACATTGTAAAGTATGGCCAGGTCCTACGGGGAAGGGGCCGCGTCCTTAGAACCTATCCTGGAAGAGGGTTGGTGATGCAGTCGCAAGTGTTTCCAAGTTCTTGAATCTTCCAGGGGGCATGAAAGGCCTGAGGTGACAAATAGAACTGGTTGATGACCTTCCGGGGACAGAGTCAATTTGCCCAAAGCAGCTTTTAGAGACCCTAAACCCTGAAATGGTCCTAGTGCCTGATTGTCTCTCTTCCCACACCCAGTATGGAATTCACTACCGAAACAATAGCAAACCTTAGCAAATGCAAGGAAGTTCAACAATGGTCTCATTACTTTGATGCTTTAAAAGAAAAATCTCTTTTATTTTGACATGATTTTAGACTCACAGAAAAGTTGCAAAAATAGTACAAAGCATAGCTTCACCCAGATCTCCCTACTTAACTTCTTGCATAACCAAAGTATGATGATTAAAATTCAGAAATTAACACGAGTGCAATACTATTAACTAAACTACTGACTTTGTTCAGATTTTGCCAGTTTTCTTCCTAATATTCTTTTTTTTGTTCCTGTATGTGACCCAGGATCCTATTCTGCATTTCCTTGTCATGTGTCCCTGGCTGGCTCTGATCTGTGACAGTTCCTCAGTCTTCTTCCCTCATCAATCATGACCTTGACTCTTCGGAAGCGTGCTGGTCAGTTCCTTTGCAGGATGTCCCTCCATTCGTGCTTGTTTTCTGATGATTAAGTTGAGGTTATGCATTTGGGGCAAGAACCTTTCTCAGTGCAAAATACCAGCGGGTATATATTGATGAGTCTTAATTCTGGGGATGTTATCCTTGATGACTTGGTTAAGGTGTGTCTGAGATTTCTTCACTGTAAAGATGCTATTTATCTCTCTGTAATTAATAAGTCTGACAAGGAAATGCTGTTTCTCCCCAGGCCTTGCCTGCAGCAGCTACTCCAGTGTAGCGTTCTAACTTATGACTTTCTATTTTCTTCATTCCTTCTACATTTATTTATCCACCAGAATTCTTCTGTAAGGAAGAGCTGTCCTTTCTCCTGCATTTATTTAATCATTCAGTTACTTATTCATATCAGTATGGACTCACGGATATTTATTTGATACTTTAGAAAAATTAACCAAATGTCAGATTATTTCTAAAATAATTTACCCTCCCTTACATTCATCTCCACCCCTCCTCCTACAGCTCAGCCTAGTGTTGGGTTGGCTCGGACCTTGTGGTGGGTCTGCCGTGGAGCCGCCCTGCTGGGGAGAGAAGAGGCAGCCGTTCAAAGGACAGTGGGGCTGCCTCTTAGTGCGAGGGAGTGGGGGACATTGGGAAGGTGTGTTCTAGCTGCTGTGACTTACCTAGGATGGGGGGAGAACCCCTGAGGCCCATAGGAAGGGAAGAAGGGCAGGGAACACTCACATTCAGTCAAAATTGTCTCACACCTGGTGTTCCTCTCTGGCTCAGGGCCAGGGAAAGGTGATTATGTGGATCAAAGTCTCCTGCTGTAAAAAACCAGCCACTGGCTGGGGGTGAGATCAAGGCCACTCTCTGTAATGAATAGCTGCTTACTTTTTGTTTCAGTGTTGATTCTGGCATATGAGGACAAGGTGATAAATTGGGTAAAAGGTCTCCCGTATGAAAGGATTCACTTCGAATGGCAGAGAACAACACCTTCTCCTCCTAGGTAGGCTTTAAAATTATTCCTTGTAGAAGAGTGAGAGTCAACTAGTGAGACTGGCAACCTAGCCAAAAACTGGAGTGAGGGTGTGACTGAGTCTTACTGACTGTGTATCCGCACATCACCGGCACTCCCCAGCTGACATCACGTGCACCTGCACTATGGAACCAGAAATCCCCAGACCAGGCACAGGGTGACTACCCTCCTGCAAGAGAAAGATCCCAGGCTCTGCATCCACCACTGTGGGTTTGTAAGTCTGCATAGGCAGAGAGCTCCTTCCACCCGACCTCTTACTCTCAACAGTTCCAGCAAAGTGGAGGCTTTACCTCTGGGGAGCCCTGGTCAACTTAGGGCAAGACAGAACAGTATTTGGTAGTAACCTGGGTTTTCTTCATCACTCGGAACGCGTGGTATGTGCGTGGGTCTGCCTGCCTTCACTTTTGAGGACCTTTTGCGTACCAAGCCCCACTCCAAGTGCTTTACCTTCGCGATGAAAATTTCTGTGAAGTATCATCAGCCCCCTGAGTGCGTGAAGAAAACAAGACTCAGTGATTCCTGCCATGGGGAGGGGAGAGATAGGACTGCAGGCTCTGGCTCCAAAGTGGAGCTTTCTTCCTTCATGTCCTGCCACCTTTGGAGGGAGTTTATCCCATGTCAGACCTCCCTTCACCCCATCCTGGTCATTCCTGGATGTCATACATTCACAGTTTTGTTCTTGGCTTTGGGCTCCGGGTGGCAGCTCCAGAGCACCAGCAGGGACACTGCCCAACCTTCCCAGGGAGCTTCTTTCCCCCCAAAATATGGGTTCTTAAGGTCACATGGGAGGGGAGTTGGAACTTTGGCGTGTGGTGTTCCCCTGGGCAAACTCCAGAGTGACAATGAGAGGACAGAAGCACTCCTTATTTCAGTGTGTTTTAATAATAAATTGTAGTTTGTATTCCTTGAGCCTTTACAAAGTGTCAGGCATTATTATAAGCACTTCATACACATTATCTCACTCATACTGCAGCATCCCCCAAGGTGCAGGTCCCCAATTCCTTATCCAGATTCCATCCAAATGAAGGTATGTTTCAGAGTTCAGACTTGTTCGTATTTTTGAAAGACAATCTGTGCATATACTGTATTTCTTTTGAGAGGGGCAGTCTTACTCTGTCGCCCTGGGTAGAATACCATGGTGTCATAGCTCCCAGTAACCTCAATCTCTTGGGCTCAAGAGATCATCTTGTCTCAGCCTCCTGGGTAGCTGTGACTACAGGTGCCCAACACACCCCACAGCTATTTTTAGAGATGGGGGGTCTCACTTTTGCTCAGATTGGTATCAAACTCCTGAGCTCAAGCAATTCACCAGCCTCAGCCTCCCAGAGTGCTGGGATTACAGGAGTGACCCAGGGTGCCTGGCCCATATACCATATTTTTAATATAAACCCTGGGGCAACATCATCATCAGGCATTAATATTTCTGTGGCAAACATATGAATAACCATGCCCATAAAAACTATATAGAGTCTCGTAAGTGTTCATGCCAGGTTTTACCATCAATTGAATTTTTTACAAACTTAAATCTGTTTTTAAGAGCCTTTTGGAATTCAGAATTGCTGATAGGGATTATAGAGCTGTAATATTATTATTCCCACCATATAGGTGAGAAAGCTGAGGTTTATTGACATCTAGGAGCCTACTTAAGGTCATATAGCATTAAGCGCTAGAGCAGAGTTGGGACCTGGTCTGATGTACTCACAGCACAGCATATTTATACCTCTGCTTTCACTTCAAAGCTTTACAGGGAAGGAGACAAAGGTATTCAGACCCTATCCACTTCACTTTTACATGGAGACCACTTAGGGCTGACAGTCAAATACCTTTTCCCTGGGAATGATTACTAAATTTTCTTTTAATTTTTATTAAATCATAGCTGTGTACGTTACTGCAATCATGGGGTACAATATGCTGGTTTTATATACAATTTGAAATATTTTCATCAAACTGGTTAACATAGCCTTCACAGCATTTTCTTAGTTATTGTATTTAGACGTTTATATTCTACACCTAGTAAATTTCAAATGAACCCTTGTAAGATGCACCATAGGTGTGGTCCCACCAATTACCCTCCCTTCAGTCAGCCTCCTCCCTCCCCGAATAATAGATTTTCTTATAAATTGATAGGGTAAGGAGCATTTTCTATCTGAACACATCCTTAAAGAGGTTAACTAAAGAAAATACTGGTCATGTTTGGGGAAGTCAAGGAAATGTGTTCCATCCTTAGTAAGAAAATGCTTTGTCTGTGAAGGCTATGTTAATGAGTTTGATGAAATTGTATAAAAACCAGCACATTGTGCCCCATGATTACATTAATGTACACAGCTATCATTTAATAAAAATAAAAAGAAAATGCTTCATCCTTTTCTGTCCTTTCCACCTGTATGTGCCTTCTTTGGCTCCATTTCTGCTCTGGTTATGGACTCAGGGCCCTTGGTGTCTGTCCATACAGGCTCCAGGGCTGCTGCCGTCCCCTCTGCTGGCTTCTCATGCTGCAGCTGCCTCTTCTTGGCCTCTTCCCCTTCCCATAGGCTGGTCCTCTCTTCACCATGTCACTAAAGCATTGTTCAAGGTTCTCACCCATGCTCCTCCCATCCATGGACTTCAGTATGTGACCCCACTGTCAACAGCCACCTCCTGACAGGAGACTAGAGAAACAGGATAATTTCACACACACAACCTCAGCTTCATTCTGGAACACGAAAGACTGTCATTCCAAATGAAAGAGCCTGTCTCAGGGGACAGTAGAGGACAAAAGTGAGTGCATGTGTGTGTGTTTATGACCACTTGGCCAAGTCTCCTGTCTCCTCCAAGTCACGGAGAATGTGAATACCTGGCCAGCTACTCAGCAAGACATCAGATTCCAGGGAGCAGAGGAGAAAAGCAAGGAGAGATTCACTTTTTGGCATTCAAATCTTTGCGTTTCAGCTGGTCTGGGCTTCATTACTAGCCACCTGCTCCGGAAATGAGTCCCGAGACTGTGATCAATTGACATGCACTGAGTCGACTCTGTCTTTACGGTTTTAGAATTAAATATGTCACCCTTCCTAAGGCAATTCTGAAAGGCATCCCGACTTTGGTGGGGCAGAACAATCGTGAGGATTTGCTCAGGTTACGTGGTGGAGTGGGGAAAGAAAAACTGAATAGCAAGCGGGTCTGTCTCCTTTTAAATTTTTGTTTTTCCATAGTGATTTCTCTTCTTGTGAAATCCTGTGGTGCTCTTATGAAAAATACTCTTTTGTTCTTCAAGTTATGAGAAAAGACACCATGGAAAGTAACAGAATGTCAGTGATTTTTCATTAAGAACTGTTGAATACTTGGGTCAAGTCTCTTCATTACAGAGATCAAAGGAGAATACGACATTTTAACTCAAAGTCCCTTTTTTCTTCAAAAGAATAGCCCTCAGTGAAAACCCGTGTTTCCTAACCCAATAAAGAAATTTGCGACAATCTATTCTACCAGCTAATTCGCTTAGAGTTTTGCGTCTGGTCTTCCCTTTATTTTTTACAACCCAAGCCTGAGAAATACCAGTAGGGACTTTGACAGGCATCATTTCCTCTGACGATGCAGCGGTCTCTCACGTCTTCCTGTGTCTGCTGGAGGTGACTACGCCTTCGCAGGCTCACAGTCCTCTCTTCTCTCTCCGTTGATTCTGGGTCATGTTTTCTGCCCTCACCATTGCAGACCTAGAGGCTCATGGTTTTGTTCTCAGCTTTCCTCCTTCCTTACTCTGCGCTGTCCCTCTGTGATTATCCATTGCTGTGACTTGACTAGAAGCTGGAGACGCTAATTGAGCTGTAGACCCATGAGCTCTACCACCTCCTCTTGACCTTCCCTGTTAGGACATTCTGTAAGCACCTCCAATTCAATACGTCCCAAAGTGTCTATGCCACCCACTGCCACCCACGGCGGCCCTTCTTCCTATCGTCAGTGCCCCCACACCCTCTCGCCTCTCCTTCAAATCTAGTCTTTCTCCTAATCCTCAAGCTCAATGGATGATCCCATGACTCCTTCATCGCTCAAATCCCATCAGGCACAGTGTACACTGCTGCCTCCTGATCAGCTTAAGAAGCCATTTCCTCTTCTCCATGTCCCTGTGTAGGTTCCTCCTGCCTCACCTCCAGCACTAACCCCTATTCCCGGGTTATCCTCACTCTATCCATCCTAACCTCACCCCCAGCCATCCTACACATTGTGCTCCATGGGAGCCAATTTTCTCAAACACAAGTCTGACTTTCTCTCCACTTCCTTAAAACTCTTCAGGGGTTGCCGTCCATTGACAGGATAAAGCCCTGCCTTCTTAACGGCATATTGAAGGCACCCCATGCTCTGACCCTGTTGTCTACCTTTTCTCTTGTCACATCTTGCCTGGCACATTTTAATAGTACCTGATACTTCCTGTGGATCCTAGAACATAGTATGTGGCTCCACACCTCTGAGCCTCTGTACATGACGTTCTCTCTACCTAGAATGCTCTTCCCCTCCTCTCCCTAGAAGACACCAATGTGGTCATTCATGTCAACAAATATTTACCAAGGATCTACTGTGTGCCTCAACATTACTAGGCAATGGAGATACAAAAATGAGAAGGCATGTTCCTCTTCCGGGTTATCCTATTGAAACATTACTCTTTGAGGCTCTGCTTAAACATCACCTCCCAATCACAGTACCTATGCAGAGCAAGACCGGTTTTTCTCTCTACCTTTCTTTCAACTTTTATGCATATTTCCTTCATTCCACTTGTGTGGTATAATTTTTGATTTGTCTGCCTGGGCCCAGGACCAACGTCCATAACTTTACAGGGAGGAAGTACATAGTTTAAGGATATCTAGGCACTGACAATCTGAGTGGTCTAGATCAATCTAAAATGGTCTCCAAGATTCCTTGCCCTTGGGTATACATGCCTTCCCCTTGAATGTGGCCAGGACTGGTGGATATGATGGGATTTTACTCCAGTAAATACAGGTATGTTATGTTACACAGTAAGTGTGAAGAGGTTTTATAGATTAAGATTGACTTTGAGTTAACTGAAAGAGAGATAATCCTGTGTGAGCCTGACCTAATTAGATGAGCCCTTCAAAAGAGAATCAGGCCAGCATGGTGGCTCCTGGCCTATAATCCTAGCACTTTGGGAAGCTGAGTTGGGAGGATGGTGGGAGGTCAGGAGTTTGAAAGCAGCCTAGGGAAGACCAAGACCCATGGGTGGTGCCTGTGGCTCAATGGGTAGGGCACCAGCCCCATATACCAAGGGTGGCAGGTTCGAACCCAGCCCCAGCCAGCTAAAACTGCAGTAAGAACCTCAACAAAAATAGCCCCAGCATTGTGGTGGGCACCTGTAGTCCCAGCTACTCAGGAAGGAGGCTGAGGCAAGAGAATCGCTTAAGCCTAAGAGTTTGAGGTTGCTATGAACTATGATTCCATAGCACTCTACCAAAGTCGACAAAGTGAAACTATCCCCTCAAAAAGCAAGACCAAGACCCTATCTCTGCAAACAATAAAAAAATTATCCAGGCATAGTGGTGTACAACTGTAGTCCCAGCTATTTGGGAGGCTGAGGTAGGAGGATTGCTTGAGTCCAGGAGTTTGAGGTAACTGTGAACTATGACGATGTCACTGTACTCCAGTCCATGCAACATAGTAAAAGCCCATCTCAAAAAAAGAAAAAAAAGAGAGAAAGAGAGAGGGAATCCAGGCCTTGCCTGAGAGGAGCGAAATTTGAAGTAGCAGAGACATTCTCCTGTTGGCCATGGAAGCAATTTTACGTTGTGGAGAAGGTCATATTATAGGAAGCAGTGGGTGGCTTCTAGGATTTGAAGGCATTAGTCCACAGGCACAGAATTCTGCCAACAAATGGTTTGCCTGAAAGAGGACCTCAGGGCACATTTGTAATTGTGGTGCTGGCTGACATCTTGATTTTGGCCACATGAGACATTGAGCAGAGAGCCCAGATAATCTGTGCCAGAACTTCTGACTTATAGAAACAGTGAGATAATAAATGAGTGTTGTTTTAAGCCACTAAGTTTATGGTAGTACGTTACACAGTAAGAAAAAACTAATACAATATACTGGTGTTGGATTCCTGCTTTCTAGTTACTATCCTTGTGATCTTAGACTTGTTGAGCCTCAGTTCCTCATCTGTAAAATGGAGATAGTAACACCTGCCTTATGGTACATTCATGATGGTTAAATGTCCTGGAAACACTGGAGCGCCCTACAAGGCCACTTCCTTGAAGACAGGGGCCATGTCTTTCTCTAGCATCCTTGACACCCAGCATCAGGTCTCCTCATGGAAAGTGCTCAATACATTTGAGCTCAATGAATGAGCAGTGCTTAGTGTCCTTACAGAACAAGTACCAATTCAAGTTTTTCTTCTTGAATTCCTTTTCGAATTTAATGCTGATATAGTTCTTATTCATTTGAAATTAGGGACCATCAAGGGTGTCAAAACTTTTTTCTTTCCTGCCATACATTGGAAGAGTAGTTTGGGGCTACACTTTAAAACAAAAACACTAAAAAAAGGTGATGAGCAAAAAAGGTCTGTGCATGCTTCTTGCTACATCTGACACCACAGATAAGCAAAATAGGCTGCAAGTAGTCTGCATGAGGCCCTCAGGCAGCAGCTTGGACACCCCTGATTTCTAGATGATTTCAGGTGCTTTCTCGTTGCAAATTCTATGCTACTGATAGATCTTGAGGCAAGGTATTATAATCTTAAAGTTGTTAAAAAAAGTTAATATTCTTAGAGAGTACTGCAAAGGAGATATTTGTTAACAAGATGTTCTCCTCTCCTCAGCCAGTCATTATGCTCAACACAATTTCACAACCAGCCGTCTGCACTAAAAATTGATAGTATATGTGCAATGTTTTTTGACAACTGTGAATGCCAAATAGTTTTTGATCAAATGATAAAGACATATTTGTATTTCTTTGGATACGAATACATAGATCAATCTATCATCTTCCAGGTCCTAGTAACAGGAGGGATAAGACCTAAAAGTAGAAATATAGAAGTATTTACACAATGAGTGGTAAGATTTTGTTTTATTTATGCTTTGCTCTGGAATGGCATGAGATTCAGTTTCTAATATTTGGTTGCTGCTGCAGTTTGTGTGAATATACATACACACATTTTATTGTACATGTGGACATAGATATTGACTTCTCATTGGGACATTTAGCGAATGCCTTTGAGCTAAGATCCCTGACTACTATCCATGGTCTAGTTTATCATTGGAACAACCTTCCAACATCAAGTGATGCCCCTGTGTGATCTTCCCCTTAACAGGAGGGAACAGGAAGATGCTTCTCAAAAGGGCATGCTTTGAGGGTAGAGGCTATGGGGAGGCTCATGTGGTGTGGCGCCACCTCTATCCTGAGCCATAAGTCTTACATTAAACTTCTCAGTCAAGAGCGAAGTCTGTTTCCTAGGACCCCTCTGATAACCACACTATCTGAGTAATGGTTTGGGAAGAAGGAGATCTGGGGTGTCCTCAGGTTACAAAAGGTGCTCTCATCCCCCTTATGACAGGGTGCAGTGGGGGTGGGAAAGGTCCAGATCCTTGCTCTGGAAACTGAGTCACATGCGGAGTGCTGTTCCTGCGCCTGGTCTCTGGCTCTCTGAGACAATTGTTATTTTCACTGCACTTCCTATTCTAGAGAGGTGAGAACAAGAGTCCTCGCAAGGATGATGAAATGATGCCTAGCACAGGTCTTCATAGCTAGACCTTTCTTTAATTCTGTGCTCTGTCTGATGCTCGGGAGCAGGAAAGAGAAGCCAGAACAGGTGCTACATCCATCCCCACGCAGGGACCATGGCCCCTCCGCATCACAGCACTCCCCTGGAGCACCCCGCAAGTCGGTCTGGGCAGCAGCACCTGGGCTTGTGCTCTGCCTGGTTTACTAGCCCAGCTGGTTCTGCCGGGTCATGGACCATGGTCTGGGGAAGCTTAAGCTGTGTGAGGGGAGAGCAGGCACCTTGTGTGTGGTGGAGGAGGCGAGGTGCTCAGGGGGTCACCACCAGCCCTACCTCCTCCTGGGAGGCAGGGAGGCCTGACCTACAGCATGAACTGTGGAGCCAGACAGACCTGGACTGAACCCTCCCTTTACAATTACTAGTTATACACACATGGCCTTGAGCAAGTTACCTACTTTGTCTAAGACTCTGGCCCCTCCACAGTAAAAATGGGGAAACGATTGCATCTCTCTTATGTTGTTGAGAGGATTACTTGAGATAAGGAATGCAAAGCACCTAGCCCAGTGCCAGGCACATGAAAAGAACTCCTTAATGATACATAACGCGTGCGCAGAACACCCACTTACTCAGGGGGCAGGTATGCACTGAATGCCACATCTATGTCTAGCAGTGAGCTGAAAACTTCATACCTGGGGCTTTCCCAACTCTGGTCCCCTTAGGATCTAATCATGGGAAGGATCTTTTATCTATAAATATAGTATGGGCTGGCTTTATAGACATGGAAAATAGTTTTTGATGCTTAAGTTTTCTCTACCCTTTATCCATCCTTTATTTTCAGCGTGAAGACGTAGCTGGAAGCACATGAACTTTGGAGTGAGGACGATGTGTGTCAGCTGTGCATGGCTGGGCAGGCCATTTCCCTCCCTCAAGTTTTGACTTCTCAGCTGCAAGGTGGGGGGAACTGAGCCTTCCATGTTGGATTACTGAGTAAATGGAAGGCTGGAGGTGGCAAAGAGTATGATTCAGGGCACAGTGTATACACGTCATTCCTCTTCATGTCCAAACACGCAGACAGGGTTAGAAAGAATCAACCCCAGCCATGCTCCACCTTCCCCAACTCACCCCTGGGCTGTGTAGGTCTCTTTCTCCCCTTCCACAGCTTGCCAAATCAATCTGGGGTTTTCATGCGGGAGATTTCAGAAGAGGAGGAGGGTGAGGCACAGGCAGCCATTGGGAGCTTTCAGAGGGTTTTGGGAGCAGGTGACTCAGCTCAGAGCCAGTGCAGGGCTCCCAGGTCAGAGCCAGAAGCCGGAGGGAGCCACACTCCTCTGAATCTCCCCCCACTGCTCTCCTCTGCTGATCTGTCACGGTCCCAACACAGCAGCCAAGGTCAGACTGCTTCCTCAGTGTGTTTCTGAAAATGGAGACGAGTGTCTTCATTCATTCACTGAAGAGCAAGTGAACAACTACTCTGCCAGGCACGTAAAACAGGCAATTGAATCACCTAGGTTAACAAGAATAACGAGGAAAGAGGTTTGAGAGGGAGAGCAAGAGTGAGTTCTGACATGTTTCTGGTGTTTCTGTCAATAATTAAATCCTTTTTCAAGAAGTGCTTCCCTGCCCCTTAATTCTGCTTTCCAGGTGAGAGTAGAATAGAAGCCTTACCGTTCCACACAGGTAGAGGGGAACACTTGGCTCCCCTGTCACCATGAAGCCCCGTTGATGTCTAGCCGAGTGTGCCTGTGATAAGTGACAAAGGTCACAGCCTCATTTCAGGGTTTGCTCCTGAGCCCTCCCTCTCCCTGCCAGCCATGTCTCAGGGGTTCGTGGGACAACATTAACATTCCCGGAAACCTGCCCCAGCCCACTTTCTTCTCCTACCTCCTCCCAGTATGAGGGTGATTCCCAGGCCATCCTTTCAGAATATAGCACAGTCCCAGGCCCAGCCTTCCCCGTCTGAGAGAGCTAGAGACTCGGAAACCACTGTCATTATGTTAACAGCACACAGATGTATGCCTATCCTAGACCCCACACGGTGGGGGTATGCCTAGGCTACATTTTTTAATTTAATTTTTGGGTTTTTTAGAGGCAAGAATGTGCCTGCGTGTGCACACGTGCACAGACGCATGCTCCACTCTGCTGTAAAGTATATGGCAGCCCCCAGCTCACGTGAAGCACTCCTAGCCCGCAGCCACTGGGGTCAGGTCATGGTGTAGAAATGCTGTTCTAGGATGGCTCTAGGGCGAGCTTTGCTAACAGCACAGGGCACACAGGTACAAGGTGCCTGCTGTGTCTCTCCCAGAGCAGGTGGGAAGTGCTGGATTGTTCTCACAAGAGTCTGACCCTGCCTTTGGTGTACAGAGATGGGAGACTCCTGAGACACGCTGGGAGAGGGGAGAGTGTATTTGTGTGTGTGTGCACACACACGTGTGTATGCACGGGGCTATTTAGTCCTTGGGAGGGTTGAATCTCAGCTTTCTTAAATGCATTTCCTACCATGGAATTCTGAGCAGCTTTTCCTGAATGCTTCTATGTTCATTTGCTGTCGCAGACAGGTATATGATGCTGTGACCCTATTTATAGCAACCCTACACCTAATAGCCGAGGGATAATTATACTATCTTGCCTCTTTAAAGAACATCTCAGCAAGAGATTTCAGGGAGCTTTACCAAGAAAACAATCCTACCCCTCATCTCCTCCCCTTTGACAGGTGAGAAGCTGAGGCCCAGCGAAGCCAGAGGGCCAGTCAGCTGGTGAGTCAGGAGCAGAGCCGGGCTTCACCTGGTTACGCCCACTTCCTCCTTGTGGCCTAACCTCTGCCTCACAGTTCCTGGAAAGGTGCAGCTTTGTCACGGCTTTCCTGTGGCGTAAACATTGCTATGAGCTTTCAAGTGTTTCCCCAGGTCCGAGGAGGCTGTGTCTGTGAGTAGGAAGTAAGTGTTGTGCAATTAACAGGGCCTCTGTGTCACCACTGAGTTCCCCGTGCAGAATTTGCTTCTGTGCCCCAGGGTCTGGTCTATTCCTACTGGGATCTGCTGCAACACCTTTCAGTTCTTTGGCAAAATTACTGCCCAGAAGCCCCACAGTGTCACATTCCTCCCTACTCTTACCTTCTGCTCAAGTTTATAACAGTGAAACCAGGTAGCCAGGGCATCTGTTGCACCTGTTGTCACGTTAGCCCATTTCCATGAAGATCAGCTTTAGCTAACGATTGTCCCTCAACTTTCATATTGCCACCCACTTCCATCTCAGAACTCTCTTTCCGGGGAGCTCTTTCCTCTTCTCTAGAGGAAGTAATCACACTTCTATCAGTAATCACACTTATATGTGTCATGCTCTCATAGAATTAGGACTTTGTAGAGATAAAGGCCAGGAAGAAATGCTCCCCAGGATAAGATAATAGAAGGACCTCTGATTCCATTACCACTTAATCATACATGAGAGATCAAAACAACTACAATCATTCCTTTCCATTTTCATAGGAAGAAACTATGTGAATATATTTTTAAAAGGTAGGTGTGAGTGAAATCAGATTTGGTTTCCACTTTTCTTTTGACAGATAGTAAGCTATAAATGTTTTCTTTCTTTTCTTTTTCTTTTTCTTTTTCTTTTTTTTTTTTAGAGACAAAGTCTCACTTTATCATCCTCGGTAGAGTGCATGGGGTCACAGCTCACAGTAACCTCCATCTCCTAGGCTTAGGTGATTCTCTTCCCTCAGCCTCCTGAGTAGCTGGGACTACAGGCACCTGCTGCAACACCCGGCTATTTTTTTGTTGCAGTTTGGCCAGGGCCAGGTTTGAACCCACCACCCTTGGTATATGGGGCTGGCGTCCTACCCACTGAGCCACAAGTGCTGTCCTATGAATGCTTTCTTTACAAATATTTGTAAATGTGCCCAGAAGTTAGGGGAAACCAAGAACATTTGATGTGGCAAATAATACCAGCTTTGTGTGTTCTCCCAGAGGCCCCCTGAGCTTGGATCCTAAGCTGGAATCATTTTCTTCAATATCGTAAAAGATTACATAAAATAAAAGGCAGCGAAAAGTAAAATATTACTTTTTTAGGTAGAAAAGTAATGTTTACAACAAATAAAGGAATCCTTCACTTGTCTGTAGATAAGTGAACATTCAGAAAAATAAAAAGTCTTTGCTAACTAAGAGAAGAGGTCTGCCATGATCCTCTGGGGCCAAGTGGCTCTTATTTTACACACATTTCTGTAAGACACAGTTATCTGGTTTTTCAGACCCCAGCCAATAGGAAATGGGATATTTGAGACAGAGAACATGAGGCAAACAGGGGTCAGATAACATAAGTGACATCTAAAGAGTGATAGCTAGAAGGAGACAAAAATAATTATGTTTTAAAGCATCATTTAAGAATGATGAGCCATAACCACACATGTGATTCGGCATGAAAAAGTCAGAATGTGTTTAGGACGCCCCATGAGTAAAGCAGGAATAGACGTGATTCCTTTTAGGTCTTCTGTCAAAGAGTGGTTATGAGGATAAGCTGCGGCGTGGGCACCTCCCCTTAGGTGGAATGTGGTATTGCTCAGTAAGGAGGAACTCCGGGGACAGCCTTCCGCTGCCAAGCCACGGAGTGGGCAAGGTGCTGGCTTCCTCCCTGACTCACTGTTTACAGGTAGTTGCTGGCTTCTCAGCCCGCGTCCCTCCAGAAAAGAAGGGGGCGTGCTTTTAGGGAACCCTGAGACCCTTGATTGGCAGGCTCTGAAACAAGGCCAGGCCGCATAACAAGGCAATTACCCTTGGGCTGATGGAAGCAGAGACGCAGTACAGCACGCAGCTTGGTGGAACACAGACAGAATGGCACGTGGCATCTGGTAATAATCCTAACCACACCTGGGGCACAGGAGAAGCCCGCAGGAATGTGGAGGATGGCACATCCAACACTCTGAGCCTGGGCCTGCCTGAGCTGAGGGGTCAGCTTCCCGTCAGTCTGCCCCACCCCGTGGTTCTTTGTCTACCATGCCCCACCAGGAGAGAGTTGTCCCCCAGCTTTAGGCACAGCCAGAGCAGCCTTCCAGAGCTCTTGGAAGTGCAGGGGTGGAGGGCACCTTAGAGGGGTGAAGGCAAGTGTAAAAGAACAAGACATTGACCACTCCCCCCATCCCTGCTTCTCTCCCCTGCCTGCTCTCCTGCCTCCTCCTTGTGTGCCCAGACCACCTTCAGAGCCGCACCATTATGAAGGGAGGGAGGTGACATTTTTAATTATTTATTTATTTTTGAGACAGAGTCTCACTATGTCACCCTCAGTAGAGTGCTGTGGTGTCACAACTCTTGGGCTCAGCCACCTCAAACTCTTGGGCTTAAGCAATTCTCTTGCCTCAGACTCCCAAATAGCTGGGACTACAGGCACCTGCCACAATGCCTGGCTATTTTTTTATTGTTGTTGTCGTCATTGTTTAACAGGCCTTGACTGGGTTCTAACCCACCAGCCCTAGTGCCTGTGGCCAGCGCCCTGGCCACTGAGCAACGGGAGACGCTGAGCCAGGAAGTGACATTTTAAAATACCAGTGGAAGTTTTTCTCCCCAGTTTCTGGGCTGTAGTTTGCACTGTCCAATGCCACTGAGCATTCCACATGTGTGGAATATGCACCAAGTTCAATGACTAGGCACAAAGAAAAAGCAAATTATCATCAATAACCCTTTTGTACTGATTGCATAATATCTGGAGTATATTGGGTTAAATAAAATAAGATATTAAAATTAATGACACCTCTTTCTTTTTACATTTGTTAGTAAGGTTACTAGAAAACTCAAAATTATGTCTTACATGTTCCCGGGACAGCACTGCTCCAGGAAGCTCTTCCAATCCTGGCAGCTCCACCTGGCAGCTGTTGGCTAAGTATGTGAGGGGAGCAGAGGGAAAGGACCCTTTCATGGCTGTCCCCAAGAATGGCCCACTGGTACAGGGGCAGGGCTCCCCAGCCCTCTCTCAGGCCTCTACCTCCCAGACCAGGTAAGGGATCCCTGGGTGGAGAGGAACCAGGAGAGTGCAGGACCACTGGATCCTGCTGAGCACCGGCGTGTGCCAGGCACCATGGTAGGTGCTGGGCTTCCAACAGTGAGTCGCAGACAGGGCGTGGGAGACCGAGACTAAACATGTGAACAAATATGTGAGAAAATTTCAGGAACTGCTAAGTGCTACGACAACTCGCTGATGGGTTTGTGGGTCCTTTTCTCCCGCCCTCTCTCAGTGGAGCTCAGGGCAGAAATGGCTGTGTGATGAGTCCCGGCAGAGGGACAGAGGTAGTGCCCCAGGTTTGCCCAGGGCCAAGATGGTGGGCGGGTAATGGAGGGACCAGGTTGCCTAGAGAGCTGGACCCACAGAGGCCACGTGGTCAGGGCTGGTGATGAGAAGTGGGTGCTGAGGACTAGGGCCTGCTGGAAAGAGAGGGCATCCCACGTCTACACAGGAGCTGTGACTCAGCTGCAGCAGATTTTTGCCATAAAGGAATATGAGCCCAGTGTTGGCAGATCTGATATTTCAAGAGAAATAAGAAATCTGGATTTTATGTGATATATTCCAATTTTTTAAATTTAGCTGAAAATAAAATTCCTCTGTGCAAGCCAAATGAAAGTCATCTGCAAGCCAGATGTGGCCCCAACTACAGTATAGGACTTGATCTTATTAGGGCTTAGAAAAGAATACCCCAAGGTGTGGCGCTTTAACATGCTGAGAGCTTCAAATGCTAGGAGATCGGGAGGCCTCAGAAGCAAAGTCTCCCTCTGGCCTTCTCCTACCCTCTTGTCTCCCATCGCCCTCCCCTGTAGGAAGTCACAGAAACCAGAGTTCCTCTTCCCTGAAGCAGGTTATAGAAACTAAAACCCTCTCCCCCAAAGTAAGCTGTAAGACCTAAAAATACTACTCTGACCTTCCCCTGTCTTTCTGGGTAGGTGCTTGTCTAGGGTGACCAGATTTTAACATCGGGTAAGGCGGGACAACATGGCTGGAGGGCGGGGCAGGGAATTGGGCAGGGCAGGGCCTGACAACAATGCAAACTTTGATAAGCAGTTCTTGATAATCACTTCTCAGCAATTATTTGTTATTATTACAGTTTAACATTATAAAATTAATAAAAATAATATAAAACTCATATTCTGGTGAAATAGCCACATGGCAGTGGAAAACCATATATTCCCTTCTTGTTCTCCTGCCCGTTCGTGCATTCTTTCCAAAAATCAAGACTTTTTAAAAATGCTGTGGGATGCGGGACAAATTGTTGAAAAGCGGGACGTCTGGTCACTCTATGCTTGTCATAAAGAAATTTCTGGCCTACCTTGTCTGATAGTGGGTCATAAGATCCTCATTCCAAAGGGGTCCTGC
>CAUYQV010014322.1:0-31775 GCA_963574575.1 Galagoides demidoff
GTTTTGGAGAGGGAAGATGATGTTTTCGGTCACGTTATCACGGTTGATGAAACATGAGCATACCATACCTATAGGACACTGAAACAAAGTTTCAAATGGCACTATGGAACTAAGACAATTCTTCATGACCAAAGTTGTTCCATCAGTTCAAATTGAGAGTTTAAACGATGTTGCTAAAATTTTTTAATATCAGAGGGATCGTTCATTATGAATTTGTATAAACTGTCAAACAGTTAACTGAGTCTACTATTTGGAACTGCTGAAAAGCCTGGGTGAAAAAGTCAGAGGAAAACTGACCTGAACTTTTCACCCGTGACTCGTAGCTCTTGCATCACAACAGTGCACCTGTGAGAGGTTTTTAGCCAGTAGACAAATAACTGTATTGGAAGATTCCCTCTCACTCCCCTAATCTGGCCCCCAGTGACTTATTTTCTTTACCCAAAGATAAAGGAAATATTGCAAGGAAGACATTTTGATGCTTCAGGACATTGAGAGTACTATGGTGACAGCTCTAAGGCTATTCCAGAGAAAGAGTTCCAAAATTGCTTTGAAGGGTACCCTAGATGTTGGCATTGGGGCATGCTTCATGTAGGGAGTACTATGAAGGTGATCATAGTAATATTCAGCACTGAGGTATGTAGCACTTTTTTCTCTGTGATGAGTTTATGAACATAATTGTGAGACTTTATGTGTGTGTGTGTATTATAATTTCTTTATCCATTTGTCCACTAATAAACATATAGTATGTTTCCAAATTGTAACTTCCAAACATATCTTGTTTAACACTCAGCAAATATAAAATATCTACCAATATTAACATCATTGTTTATAGTTTTAATTTTGCTATTTTGCTATGGACTAAATAAGGCATTATTTTTATATTCAATAGGTGGTAAAATTTTTTGAAATAATGTGTCAATTTCTGAAACACTGTGATTGTATTTTACTCTTTCCATTTTTGGTTCATGTTCATGCTTGCAAAAAAAATTTTAATAGCTTATTGTGTCAGAGTCCGTAGCCAAAATACTCTTATCTTTTGCTATCATAAATGTCATTATTTAGCATTAACAATGTTCATGAAAGTCAGATATAAATTTGATTTGACTATTACGTTCCACTATTTTTTAAAATGTATTTTGATTGTTTTCTTTCTATGCCTAGGTAATCTGCTGTTAACTAAGCTATCTTTAATTTATAGGCAATTTTCTTCTCTCTTTGATACCTTTGAGAAATGATGTCTTTGGTTTATGTTTTAGTATTTTCAGTATAAAGGTTCCTGGATTGGTTTGGTGTAGTTTTTTTGTTGTTTGTTTATTTGTTTTAAGTTATTGGAGTGAACATTTGATTTGAGAACAAAAGGCATTAAAAACTGAAGATTTCTTGAACATTACATTTTTATACAACACTTTCTTTCTGATACTTTGTTCCAGAAATGCTATAAAACATATATTATAGTCTATTAATTTATCTTTCTCCTAGATGTTCTTTTATTTTATTTAAATGTTGCCAATTATTTTACATGAATTTCCCAGAACTCTTTTAATGCATAAATTATCTTTCATTGTTTACAGTAGAATTTATTCCCTCTATTGTATTATAAAATGTATTTATCATATCTAACGTTTTTTGAAAATTCCCTAAGTTCCTATTTATTTTTTATGTATTTTTGTTTCACTATTATTTAATTTTTCAGAGAGTCATTTCATCTTTCATTTCAAACGTGAATCATACATATTTTATGTTGGTTGACATATTTTTCAATAAAATCATTTCTCTGAATTACCTTGGCTGCTTTTGTGTCATTTTTTGCCATTCGTTTTGGAATTTTGCATTTTCTTTCTAATATAGAGGGGTAGACTTCCTATGTGTCTTTTAAGAATATACTTTATTTTTTCCATAAAATCAACCCTAACTATAAATTTCTTAATTTTAAAAAAATATTTCATTTCTATGAATAAATAATAGCTGTACATGTTCATGAGTTGCATGTGGTATTTTGATACAAACATATAATGTGTAATAATAAAATGAGGATTATTGGGATATCCATGATCTCAAAAATGTATCATCTTTTTGTGTTAAAAACATTCCAAATGAACTGTTTTACTTGTTTTGAAATACATTATAAATATTTGTTGACTAAGTTATCCTCTCCTGGCCCCAGACCCTCTTTTAGACAACATAATGACAATTTGGACTGTGGGGGATATTTGGATTCATCACAAAGTAATACTGTATTTTCTTAGTCCCCTAGAACAAAATTTGCTGTAAGTCACAGCCCCATACAGCAACATTAATAAAATTTTATCCAGCTTCCTTTTCAAAGCAACAAAGGAGCCCTGAATACAGTCACTTGGATCTGCTGGTGAGCTTGGCTCTAGTTCCCCTTACAAGTGGACCATTTAACATACCCTCTACTCTAGTTGGCTCTGATACCTAACTGAGAAGAACCATAGCCCAGAATGCTTGATCCCTTCAGATATGCTTATTGATTTGCAGGTATTTTCAATGTCTTATCATGATTTTTGAGGTAGTTAGATAGTCTATATTATTTCTACTTCTATTTTGCCTACTTTTGCCCACCTTTTGCAGCAAACAAGATATAAATAAATGTCTTGCAAGAGTAGTAGACAGAAATCTGATTCTAGGTTTTTACCACCTGTTATCCTCAGTATCATACTCGTGAGTATGCTAAATTACATGGCAAAAAAGTATTTTGCAGATGTAATTAAGGTTGCTTGTCAGTTTATTTTTAAATTGGAAAATTACCCTGGATTATCTGTATGGGCCTAATGTAATTAGATGAGCATGTAAAGCAGAGTTATCTCCCAGCTGAGGGCAGAATAGAAAGCCAGAGAGATATGATAGAAAGAGATTTGAAGCACATGAAGGATTAAGTATATTATAGCTGGCTTTCAGGATGGAGAGGGCTATAATGCAAGGAATACTGTAGTTGGCATTTAGAAGGTGAGAAGGACTCGCAGCTGACAATAGTGAGTCCTACAACCTAGGGTGCTCAATTCAGTCAATAAAGGGAAAGGGCTGGAAGCTGTTGCTCTCTCAGATTTTCAAGCATAAGCCAGGTAACACCTTGATTTAGACTCATAAAACCTTGCCTATAACATCTCCCTGAGCGCATCTAAACTGCCAATCTGTAGCATCTTGAACTGAGAAATGCTGGTTGTTCTAAACCACTTTTATAATAATTTGTTACAGAAGCTATACAAAATTTATATCCTTAGATAAACATTTCAATTTCTAGTAATGAAATAATCACGTCATATTCTTTGTCTGTATTTAGTAACTAAATAGTAATTATAATAAGGGATGATTTTCTCTTTTGTGTAGATATAGTCCACCATATATGTTCTGGAATTTGAATTACAGCTTTTGACTTTAAACCAAAAGTGTTTTAAGAATGTTTTTAACTTACAATATTTAATACTTTGGGACTTGTTTTCCTTCTATTCCATTAGATATATGTTTTACATATTTTAACTATAATTTATGCTATATATTTGATCAGATTTTTGACTATAAACTTAATTATTTATTCAAGTTTTTTGTGAGAGTTTGGTAAATGTCTGTCTTGTTATTTATAAATTCTGAGGACTTGAAAGTGCTCATATAAAGTATTTACAGAATGTGGGGTATATGAGTTGTGTTAGCATTGGCTATTAAAGTACTTTATGTGCTTGTTTTTCCTACATGATATTTGATAAAGTAAAAGGTGATTTTGAGTTCCCTATTACAATCACGTTCGTACTGTTGTCCTTCCAACTTTGTAGGCTGTGCTTAACGGATTTGGAAGCTACCTTAATGATTCGTGATACTTAACGTCTTTACTTTGGATTACAGTTTATCACTATTACATGTCTTTTTGATTTCACTAATACATTTCACCTTGAATTCAATTTTGTCTAATGATAATTTCTTAATCTTCCCTTCTCATTTTGCATTTGCCTATTTTCTCCATCTTCTGTTAAAATCCCTCATAAAGCCATAGATGTGGTGTGAGAAAGAGGTAGAAAACAGTCGGGGAAGACACACGGGAGGTTTACGGCAACAGCTTGTGTGCTTTGCTTCACCTTCTAGACCTGACTAGGCCCGTTCTCACTCATTGCCTTTCAATCTCGTATTTTTGATATCTAACTATATTATTTATTTGATCAAATAACATACAGCTCATTATGTTTAGTGTCAAGTAGCACCCAGTACCAGGCAGAAGCATTTTTTTTTTTTTGCAGTTTTTGGTTGGGGCTGGGTTTGAACCTGCCACCTCTGGCATTTGGGGCTGGCGCCCTACTCCTTTCAGCCACAGGTGCCGCCCAGAAGCATGTTTTGAATAAGAATAAATTATTAGAAATCAGCATGATTTTGCTCCAAATATTCTAATTGTCATTTTTCTGATTTCTCTACTGAGGCTTGACTGAGACTCTACCAAGTATCTATTTTTTATAAAAGCGTGTATTGATGCCACCAGATCTGCTATGTCTTGTTGTCCAACTGAGAGAAGAATTCGTATGTTAGCCTAGGCCTACCGCAGAGGTTTTCGTTTTGCCTGAAGCATTACTGAAAATAGCCTTCTAGGATACATAATAAGTGGACGTGAACAATATGCTTAAATGTGTATATGTTGCCTCCAACTTTCAAAGGGATCATCTCAAAGATCTGGCAGCTTTGCAGTGTATTGTATAAAGTTCAGCAAATTCTACCTCACTTTAGAAAGATAAACCAATATTTCTAAAAAAAAACCCTGGATTCCAGTATGGGAAGCTAGAAACTTTTTAGGATGTTTTATGACAAAAAGGAAAGGTACTTTAACCACCAGTTAAAGCAATGAAGGTATTATGCTGGTCTTTCAATGTAAAGATAAACTTCTTCTGATTATTTTTCTCATATAAAAAGGAATTAAAGCATAATTTAGGTCAATAGCTGTATATAATTGTAAATTAGGTACTAAGGGTTACATTAATTTGTTAGAATAAGATGACTTAATCTGGAACCACAGCTGAGATTGGCACAAGAATGGGATTACATTTCCAATAACTTCTCATTATTACCCATCTTTTTACTTTTTGCATTGGTCATAACATGATTCTAGTGGGATACAATAGAAATGAATCAACATTTTCATATGTCTTTAATGTTTGTAATTCTGCTAGAGATGTAACATTGCTCATGTCTTACTTTCTTGACCAAAATCAGTAGTTTAAGGGATTTTTTACTATGTCCTATATAATGACAGCTTGGATTCCACAGCTCAGGAAACATATTAGGGACTCTTTCATTTTTTAAGTATGACCATTCCCACAAAACACACTAGGAGGACAAGGGGAGTAACTATAGGATAAGCCTATGGTCACAATGGATTCACTGTAAGGCAGACTGGTGCAGTAATCCCATAGCCTGGTATGCATAAACCCCATATTTAGGATGGATATCACACACTGACATTTGGTTTCCTGGTATTAGTGTCAAACTTGAGCTAATTTTTAGCTACTGTGAATATACGTCTAAAAATAGATATGCAAATTTTTAGTGTAAATATGTAGCATATGTTTTCATTTCTTTGGCATAAATAAAAATAGAGTTGCTGGATTATGCAGTAAAATTACATTAATTTTTTTAAGAAACTATCAAATCATTGTCCAACATAGCTACATTATTTTACACTCCCACAATCGATGTATGAGTTTTCCAATTTCACCATATCATTGCCAATATTTTTTATTTTCATTTTTCAAAATCAAAAAGCATCATGGAGAGTGTGAACTCATTGTAATTTTGATTTGTACTTTTTTATTATTTTGGAATATTAAGGGGGCACCTTAATATGAATTGCCTTTTTACATTTTGAATCAAACTTATGTTCATCACCCAGATAGTGATATACATGGGTGGCGCCTGTGGTTCAAGGAGTAGGGCGCTGGCCACATATACCAGGGGTGGCGGGTTTGAGCCCTGCCCCGGCCAAAACTGCAATAAATAAATAAATAATACACAATATCCTTGTCCTTTAGATGTGTACTTACCCTTCCTCTCTTCCCCTTACAACCTGCTTGGTTTCCACTGAGCTTTATTTCCATGTGTGCCCATGAGTGTTGAACAATTAGTTCCAGTTTAGTAGTGGGTATGTGTAGTGTTCATTTTTCTGTTTTTGCAATACTTAGGAGAATGGTTTTCCAGTGCCATCCAGATTGTTACAAAAGGTATTAGTTTACCATTTTTGTTGACTGCATTGGTATACCATGGTGTACATATACCACACCTCATCGATCCACTCATGGTTGATAGGTACTTGGATTAATTCCACATCTTTGCTAATGTGAATAGTGTTGCAATAAACATTCAAGTCCAAGTGTCGTTTTTGTGAAATGATTTTTTTTTAACTTTGTATAAATACTTAGTAGTGGGATTGCTGGATCAAATGGTAGGTCTACTTTTAGCTCCACACTACCTTCCAAAGCAGTTGTATTAGTTTCCAGTCCCACTGGCAATGTTTAGCTGTTCCTTTCTGCATCCACTCCAGCATCTGATGTCTTGGAATTTTTGGATAAACACTATGCTTACAGGAGTTAGGTGATATCTCATTGTGGTTTTGATGTATTTCCCTGATGACTGTGGATGTTGAGCCTTTTTTCATATATTATTGGCCATCAGTCTATTTCTTTTGAAAAGCTTCTGTTCATATATTTTGCCCACATTTTTATGGAGTTGCTTGATTTTTTCATCTTGATGATTTGTCTGAGTTCTTTATAGATTCTGGTTATGAGCTCTTTATTGGATATAAAGCAAACAAATATTTTCTCCCCTCTGTAGGTTTTCTATTTGATCTACTGATTGTTTACTCGGCTGTGCAGAAACTTGAATCAAGCCCCATTTGTTAATTTTTGTTGTTGCTCTGATTGCCTTAGGGATCTTCTTCATAAATTCCATGCATATGATGATGTTTATAAAAGTTTTCCTATATTTTCTTCTAGACATCTTATAGTTTCATGTCTTAAGTTTAAATTGTTATCCCTCAAGAGTCAATTTTTGTGAGTGGTAAAACATGCAGATCCCACTCCAGCCTTCAACGTGTGGCTATCCAATTATCTCAGGACCATTTGTTAAGTAGGAATACTTTTCTCTAGGGTATATTTTTGTTTACGTTGTCAAGGGCCAAATGTTAATATAGGATTTCATATCTGGATTTTCTCTTCTGATCCATAGTTCTATGTTTGTTTTTGTGCCAGCACCATGCTTTTTGGTTACTACAGACTTGTAGTATAGCTTGAAGTCTGGTAAAGAGATTCCTCCCTATTTCTTCTTATCACATAAGGGTGTAAGAGCTATTCTGCATTTTTTCTGGTTCCATACAAACCATAGAACTTTTTCTTTTCTATACCTTAAAAAATGATATTGGTATTATAATGAGGATTGTGCCAGTGGTAAGCTCTGATTTTCCATGTAGAGTGTGAATGTTCCAAAGTTTAGGAGGGACTCTGCAGTTCCCAGGTGGTTGTTTGGTTTCTACTGCCCTGATGTGGGAGTAGGAGTGAGACAGATTGTAGCTGGAAGAACAGAGACTGAGGGGCTTTGCCAAGCGTCAGTAGGCATCAGAAGTTGCTTATCCAGCCACTGGTAGGAGCCACTGATGTGGCATTCAGAGCAATCTCTGTAAGCCAGTAGGGTTGTCCCTGGAGGATAAGGGAATTAGTGTGAATGGAAGGTCCACAGGCTAGGCTACTTACATCCTGTTCTCTCACCTGGTTTCTTTGTGGGGTCGGGTGAGACCACTTCCTCTTAGCTCCCTGGAAGTCTATAGACTTCTCTTACCCCAGTCTAAGTGTGTGTGTTCCCTTGCCACCTGAAATGAGCTCTTGAACTACCCAATGGTCTGACCCTCTGGCATGTATTTTTGCTCTTAGTGGTAGTCACAGACCCCTGCCACAGAAAATCAAGGTTCTCAGCATAGACAAAGCACTCTTATAGTTGTTGTTGAGGGAAAGAGTCACAATCTCCCTGGATTGCCATCATGTATAGGGGCCACTGGTGCAGCTCACCTCTTTAGGCTACCAGAGAAAGATCCTGTGAAACATCTGCATGGGAAAAAACAGGACTCTCTGCACCAAACACCCTTGCAGATGCTACTGGGGGGAGTGGGCACGGTTTCCTTGCACTGTTCATGTCTGGGACACTAGTATAGCCCATCTGTCCAAACCATCTGCAGGCAATTCTACAAAATGCTGGTGCAGAGAGAAACAGGTTTATCAAGCCCACAGACTCTTGTGGCTTCTATGGGAAGGAAAGGGCCACAAACACAAGCTGGCTTAAGCCAAAATTTGTTTCTATGATACAGGGAATGGGAGAGATGCAAAAGAAGAAGCTTGTATACGTAAGAAAGCTGGCTCTCTGTTCTCCTGTGGCACTCTACTGCAAGGTGAGAAACTTTGTGTTCTCACTGAGGGCAAGACTGCTTTCTGAAGACAACCAAGTGTGCAAGAGGAACCCCATTTACCCTTGTACTTTACTCCAAGCTTCTCTTGATTGGTATGCACCATTGTTGTCCTCTCAGTCTTTCTACTGCTCATGTTCATAGCTCTTCTCAGAGGGATCCCCAGATGAATGCCTCCATTAGCTGTCCCTGTGATTTACTCCTGAGCCACAGCTGCTCTCAGCTGTTTTCAGTCCAACCTTTCACCCTTCAACCAGGACAGTCTGATAAGTGCCATCTGTAGTTGGTCAATTGATTTGCAATTATTGACTAATAATTCAGGAGGCATTAAATATGCTTATCAATAATTTTTCTATCTTCTTTATAGAAATGTTTATATAATTTCTTTACTCATTTTTAAATTGACTTATTTGTTTTTGCATTGTAAGCACTTTTTATAGCTAAACAATAATAGGAAAAAGTAGCATATCAGAACAGAATTTTTTCATGGAAATGAAAATTAGGAGTAAAACTACAATTCAAGTTTGAAGTAGTTTGTTTGTTAGACACGTAACCAAAAACATTTATTAATAGAGAATTAATCAAATACTATGTGATTTCAGCAGCCAAAGAAATATGTCCAGAGAAAATAAACTTGTTTAAGAATATGATATTTTCAGCAAGAATAATTATTTGGAAGCTTGAAAACATTTGAAGCAACATCAATGATCAATTAAAAATAAATGAATTGATTTTGTATTGTTTGTATTAGATTTTGAAGAATAGAAAGATATAAATGAAACTGCTCAGTATTTATTTAAGGGTCTTTACTCAGTATGACATGACTAAAAAGCTATTCTATGAATAGTCAGAATATATTAATTGCAGGTCAAAATATTTTAAAAGAAGTCAAGATAATACTAATTTAGGACAACCTGAAATGGAATCTGCTAAGAAGTGTTGAAATTCATGATAGTAAAAAATGCATTGGAAAAAAAAATGACTTAATTTTATACATTTACAAAACATATAAATTTATGGTTTTTAGAGCCTATGATGTGCATTTTATTTATCAGCAGGTACTTTAAAGAGGAAAATATTTTGCCCTAGCATGTGATAGTCAACCAGCAGCATTAATAGTCAATATCATTACCAGCTGTGAACTTAATCATTGTTAGTTGCATAAAGTTTTGTGATAATATCATCTTATTAAACTAACTAGCCCTATATCATGGGACTCATAGGACTTTTACATCTTAGCAAAGATAAACTTTTGTTTCCATTTTTAGAAGTCAAGGCCAAGATTGGAATTCTTCTGAATGTGAAAAATTCTCAGCTACTACTACTGAACCCTGGCTATTTTGAAAAATCAGCTTTTACCACATAATAATGTTTCTTATTGAATTGAATATAAAATCACAAGACAAAACACTGTTTGTGTGTGAAACATACACTGTGACAAAGTTGTTTTGACAGTGACTAATGTTGTTTGAATAACAAGTAATGTTAAACTGAATAAACATTTCATGCAGTCAAAAGTCAAAACAAGGAGCAAGATCGCCACACAAAAAAATTCAGCCCGTGTGTAGTAAATGTTCAAATTACATTCCAGCAACATTTTTCAGACCTTAATTCTAGTGCAAATGAAATTTCCATATTTCACAATCCATTTAACTGTGTAATTGATAAGCTTCCACCAAATCTTCGTTTGGAAGTGATTGATCTGTGGTTCAATGGTATGCTAAAAGGTACATATCAATAAAAGAATTTAATATCATTCTACAAATGTCTTCCACATGATGAATATGCTCAATTACAACAAAATGCTCATAGATAGATAATCACAACTTAACAAAATTTATCTGTGAGAAAAGACATTCAAATATGACATAGACAAAATCAGATTACAGATCAGCATTAACAGATGAAGTTTCACAATAGATTTTCATGAGAGCACTAACTTTGAGCCCTAATTCAACAAACTATCTGTCCAAACAATGCCATTCTTCCAGTTAGTAGACATGAATTGCAGAAATATCGTATGCAATTTTAATTTATATATGTATTAAATTCTGATCAATTTGAAAGTGTAGATTTATTTCCTTGTGTAAGTACCTCTATAATATTGATTTGACTTTTAGACCAGGGGGTCTAAACTTCTTATTATATGACTCTTGGAAGAAAATGTTTGTTTATCCCTGATGTGTACTATACTACTTTTTGTAGAAGAGAAAAGGACAAGTAAAAATATACATATGTATCTGCAGTTATGAACAAAAAGAAACACAGAAGAGATTAATGGAACTGATTATGTGTAGGGTGTAGGTATGAGTGGGATGCAATGAATCTGGAGAATCAGGAATGGAAACATTTCTTTGAATATATCTTTGTATACAAGTTTGACATTTCAATACATTTTAAGGTTTCACAATTTCATAAGTAAGAAATAAATGCAGTAATAGATAAATATAATTTCCCTTTATAATAATATACATTTTATAATTTTAATATCAGGTATATCCAGATTAAGCAGAATGATTTTGAAATTTTCTTCATTTTCTATTGTCTATAATATTTGGCATGATCTATTTTTTGAAATTATCTTTTATTTTATTTATAAATATTAGTTGTCTATTTTTTGAGACTTTGGAAAAATAATAATAAAAAGTTAATTGATGACTCCATACTGAACCTCACAGTCAAAGCATTCTATAATACACATACTCGTATTTGACAATGTGAATGTTACTTTCTTTGCATTATTATTATTATTATTATTGCTTAGTACTTCGTTGCAGTAATCGTCTCATTTTTTTTCTGAATGTATTTATCTTCATTCATTATTTACAAGGTTTTTCTTCTAGTCCTTATCTTAAACATTTTTATTGTTGTTAAATTTTAAGCCTTTTAATTTTGTGAAGGCAAAAATTGGAAAACTAATAAACACATGTATATGTAAAAATAAAAATTTAAAAAGATAAATATTATTCTCAAGGAGGGGATGAAAATCCCTTAAATTGAATATAGACTCAAATAAAGCAAATACTATATCAAATGAATGACATAACCACAATGAATTAAGTTTAAAAAAAAACCCAACATTAACCCAAGCACATTTTAAATACAGTATTAGAATTATGTGCCATCATAGTACAAAGAGGACATAGAACTCCAAACAGTTTTGAAATTCTAATTAGTAAGTTTTTCTGAATCTACATTCTGTACATTCAAAATCTAAACAAATAATTAAGTATGTTTTGTAAAATAGTAACTAGTTTCTCACTGGTAGAGTAGGGAGTGAGAAAAATGAAAAAAAAACAAAACAAAAGATAACACTTTTGAGGTATGAGATAGTGATTGAAGTTATCAATATAATCTGATGATTTTTCTATGTATTTTTAGGTAGCATAACATACAAATGGATATAGATATGAGTGGATTAATATATGTTGCAAAGATTACACATGTTGCATAATTGAAAGGAATCACAAGCCTCAACAGAGCATAACTACACAGGATTTTACTAAAGGTAAAGAATATGGTACAGTAGGGGAAATGAATCACAGCCTTGTCTGGGGGTATATAAAGGATTTTCTTACACAGATCTGCATAGGAAGATATTTATTTGAAAATTAGGATCAAACAAACTTAAAATGAAGAATCTTTATTTTAGTAGAGCTCAGGAAAATTTTATTTAGTGTTTTTTTTTAAATATTACAAAACCCTAAGAAAATAAATGACAGAAAATATTAACAAATGGAAGAATATACCACGCTTGTGGCTGGGAAGAATTGACATTGTTAAAAAGTCTCTACTTCTCAAAGCAATGTACAGATTCAATGCAATCTCCACTAAAATATCATCACCATACTTTCAAGATTTGGAAAAAAGAGTTCTTTGTTTTATATGGAACCAAAAAAAATTCCACACAGCCAAGGAAATTTTTAGTAATAAAAACAAATCCAGGGCCATCCGCCTACCAGACTTTGGGTTGTACTACAGGGCCATATTATCAAAACAGCATGGTATTGGCACAGAAATAGAGACACAGACATTTTGGACCGAATAGAAAACCACATGATGAAACTAACATCTTACAGCCACCTGATCTTCGATAAACCAAACAAGAACATACACTGGGAAAAAGAATCCCTATTCAATAAATGATGCTGGAAGTACTAGATAACCACATGTAAAAGATCGAAACTGGACCCGCATCTTTCTCCACTCACAAAAAGTGATTCAAGACAGATAAAAGTTTTAAATGTAAGACATGAAACAATAAAAATCCTCAAAGAAAGTGTGTGGAAAATGCTTGAAGATATCAGCCTAGGGAAAGATTTTATGAAGAAACTTCTGTGGCAATTGCAACAACAATGAAAATAAACAAATGGCCCTTAATTAAAGTGAATAAATTCTGTAAAGCTAAGGAGACAATAATCAAAGTAAAGAGACAAACTTCAGAATGTAAAAAGATATTTGCATGTTATCAATTGGACAAAAGCATTATAAATAGAATCTATAGAGAACTCAGTCAAAAAACAAAGAGCCAGCAATCCCTTATATCAATGGGCAAGTGAGATGAATAGAACTGTTTCTAAAGAAGACGGATGAATGGCTCACAAACATGAAAAATGCTCATTATCCCTAATCATCAGAGAAATGCAAATCAAAATCACCCAGAGATATCTCCTAATCGCAGTAAGAATGGTCCACATCACAAAGTCTCAAAGCTAAAGATGCTGGTGTGGATGTGAAGACAAGGGAACACTTTTACAGTGCTGGTGGGACTGTAAACTAATACATTTTTAGAAGGAAGTAGAAGAAAAAAAATTATTTTATTGTATGGACATTTGCCATAGACTGTTTGCTGCAGCTCAATTTACAATGACCAAAGTATGAAAACAACCTAAATGCCCACCAATCCAGGAATGGATTAACAAGTTGTGCCATATGTATACCATGGAGTACTCTTTAGCCATTAAAAGAGACGGAGACTTATATCTTTTATATCAACCTAGATGGAGGTGAAACACATTCTTCTTAGTAAATCATCATAAGAATGAAGTACTCAATTCTAATATGAAGACAGTAGATGAGCTAATATATGGAGCGGGAGAGGAGCACAAACTGTGGTACACCTCTTTGGTGAGGAACACAGTTATAAGAGGAAACGTACCTAACAAATGCAATCAGTGTAACTTAATTTTTTGTACTCTCAAAGAATCCCAAACAATAAAAATAAATAAGAAATAAATATTACTTTGGTTACTTAGCCAAGTCACGTTTCCTAACAAGCTTGACTAGATATAAACTACCAATTTTGACATCGCTAAACAATGTAACCTGCTTGATCCTGTGTGTGTTTATGTGCCTGTGCGTGAACAACTTCATGGACATGTGTGAGTGGACATTGATGTTTACTTCTTAACGTTTCTGTTCAGATGGTCCAGTTACGGTGATAAGCAAAGAGCATGACAGACAACTACATTTTGATTATTTTTTTTTGAGACAGTCTCACTTTGTCCCCCTAGGCAGAGTGTTGTGGTGTCACAGCTCACAGCAATCTCCAGCTCTTGGGCTTAAGCAATTCTCTTGCCTCAGCCTCCCAAGTAGCTGGCGCCTGCCACAAAGCCCAGCTATTTTTTTATTGCAGTATGACTTGGTTAGAACCTGCCACCCTCAGTAAAGGGGGCTGGCGCCCTACTCACTGAGCCACAGGCACCGCCATACATTTTAATTACTGAATAATGTTCTCTACTAATAGGCGACAGGGCTACTTGGAGAAACATTTCATTATTGAGCCAGGACAGAAAAATGGATACAATTAGCTTGGGACATACTGTTCCAAAAGCAGAGACTGCTGATAGAATGGCAGGGCACCCCCCAAAAGAAATGAACTTGAAGATGTCGACTGGGAAAATTTAACCTATGGACAGGGCATGAGAAAAATCTGAGCCCTACAATATATAGAACTGTAAAGGATTATAACTAATTGAATAAAGTAAGAAGCAATACATGCACTCTAATACAACCAAGTAAATAAATGAATGAGAAAAATGAATGAAACAAATAAAGGAAGGGAAAATGATTCCTTAGAGTATAATCCCAAATAAGCAATGATAAATGATGAAAGTAGAAAACCATTATTTGGCAACAACAGTTAATAAATTCAGTCAAGAATTATAACAAACAATAACTTAAAATTGTTTGCCTATAAGATAGATGTTACAAAATATAAATATAGTGATGTACCTGCAGTGAATAACCTGGCACTCACTACCTAAACCAGGCGATAGTTAAATATTTCCAGTTACAGCATTAAGTAACAGTGTGTGCCTCTTGATTGATGCACTGGGACAAACTCAGCCATCCCTTCTTTTGGCGTTTTTCCCCCAAATGTGTAACTAGTATGTAATCATAAGGAAACATCAGACAAAACAAACTGAGAAAAGTTTTACAAAATGTGTAGTTTGTCCTCTTGCTAATTTTTTGTTTTATTTTATGAATGGCAATTTTATAAAATATAACAAAAATTTCAGGAAAATTTCTGTATTAAAGGTGTGTAAAGGGACAGACCAATAACTGAACATAATGAATGACCATAGATTTTCTATTGCCAGGACATTATTTGTCCAATTTGTAAAGTATGAGTAACATTTATAAACTGGGTAATGATATTGTTCACTGCTAATTTTTTAGTTTTGATAGATATCTTGTAAGTAATCCCTTGATTAGGAAACACACTGAAATGCATAAGAGTAAAAATCAAGAATTTTCTCTATCATTGAAGTAAAATCATTTGATAGCATAAAATTTGAAAACTAAACTAAAAAATATTTCATTACATGATTCCCCCAAAGCTATACAATGTTATAAAGATGAATAAACTTAAGAATTTTGATGGATATCACAAGAAAAAACAAGTTGACAGTTCTATTTGCTAGTCAAAAAAGGAAAACAAAAAATTAAACTTTTAACAAATTATATTTAACTCCACAAATGAAATGTAAGATCTTTAATGAAAAACAATACAAAATTTGGACAACATCTGTAATAATGATAAATAAGATAATAAATACATATATCTTATACTTATGGGTGCAAAACATTTTATAGCTAGAAATTTTTACTCATTTGTAGAAATATCAAGCAATTCCACTTCAAATCCTAGTAGATATTTTTATCTAGACAAGGAAGCCACACTATAGGAATGTATTCATCCTCTGAACACTCCCATGAGTCTTGGCGTTATTTTATTAAGGCCAATCTCACAATTCAGTGGATCTAATTGGTCAGGTCTAAATGGTGATGTAACATCCAATTACCATATTTTAGCTATGATAGTAAGGGCCTGTATATTCCCCTTTTCAGACACCTATAAGTATAATTGAAGATTCTTCTAAGGTGCAAAGAACATCTAGAGTGGAACAATATTTTCACTACATTGGATATTGTAGTCTGATATAGTAATCAATGAAATATTTGGGCAATAATGCAATATTCACAAAATGAAAATTATGCATAAGCTACTTTTGAGCATTTATAGATACAAATGAATTTCCTGATGGGGAGAAGTTTTAAAAAACATAGTGATTAAAATGTGAACGTAATAATTGTGATTTCAGAAGTTAATTCCTTTAATATAAACATCTCTACAGTGCAATAATACCAAGAAGAAGCAGTATTACATTTGTTAGATAGCACCAGAATAAGGATTTCCTATAAGGTAGACCCTAAGTTTAGGACTGAGGAATAAACCCAGAATTTCTCCAAGTAGAAAAGTAGGAGAAATGATAACTGTTTGTAGGTCCAGGTTTATATAATATGTTCCCCTACAGCAAGCCATACCTTATCTTTTTTCCTGAATTTTCATCTATCATTTTCACAAGTAAAAATATTGCTAAGTTCTTCAGCCCAAAAAAACACTTGAATATCAACTTTATAATTCACGATATGAGTTTTGTTAACAATGCAGGTCACCCTACAGCTGACAGTTTTAACTATTTGCCCTTGCAATCTGGGTTCTAAACCCAGTAGCCTTTCTATGGCTACAGGAGGGCACGTGCTGTCAACATGTTAATTAACAAATATTAAAAATGGATAATTTTTTGGTATCACCTTCTTAAATTTTGGAATTTTTATTTTTTTTCTGGCAAAGCCTTCCCTTCTGGACCTAATTTGATCTCACATTCAGTTTCTCTCTCTCTCTCTCTCTCTCTCATCTTAAATCTTTAGCTTTGCTAATATATTTAAGGAAAAACAAGTTTTTCTTCATAGGCTCTCCAAAGCTAGTTTAAAAATATACTATTATAACTATATTTTGGCTTTGCATAAAATTTTTAAGACAAATATCTTCTTAGAGTTAACACTGAGTAAGGTATAATTAATTTAGTAGGTATAGTAGTTCCCCCTTGTCAATGATATTTCATTCTGGAATTTCAGTTACCCATGGTCAGAACACAGGTGAATATAGTACAATAAGGTATTCTGAGAGAGAAATAGAAAGATCACATTCATATAACTTTTATTACAGCACACTGTTATAATTTATTTTGTTTTATTATGAGTAATGTTGGTAATCTTTTACTCTGCCATACTTTTACATTAAACTTCATCATAGGCACATATTTATAGAGGAAAAAAACCCACAATATTTCTGGGGCTCGGTACAATCCATGGTATTAGGCACCCATTGGGAGTCTTGGATCGTATCTCCTGCAGGTAAAGCAGGGCTACTATATATTTGATTTACTATTAATAAAGGACATTTGAATTCAAACATAAAATATGTGAAAATTTCTGCTTGAAATATTTCTCTCCTTAGCTAGTATTAGCTAGCTAATACTCTAACTTTTAAAGTCTCTGTTGAAATGTCACTATTATGAGTTACCTGAGTCACCATTACCAACAATTCCTCACACCTCCAGGATTGGTAGGTCTTCTTCCTATTTTTCCTTCATTGTTTTTGTTAGTTTATTTATTTCATGTTCTTTATTAATACTTATTGTGGCTAAATGCAAAATTTATTCAAGCAAGTATTTGTTTCCAATAGGGACTGTAAGTTCTGAGAGAGAGGGAGTAAATTCTTTCTTGTCATATTCATTGCCTCCCACAGTATTTGATCCTCAGTAAATGTTTTTTAAATGAATTTTGGATAAAGTTATCTAAATAAATATTGGATAAAGTTAAAAACAAATCATTTGAGGAGGCGAAAGCAAGACCCTTTCTGAACTATTTGAGGGACTGCCAGACAAATAACAGGTGCACATATCACTAATTAGATCCATGTATAACTAACTAATCATGGTCAGGATAATGACGTGCATCCCTCTTTGCTCATTAATCCATCCCCATGATGGGGTGAGTACAATCTTTGCACTGACTGCAGGTGGACTAGCATCTCAGTTTCAACTTTCCTTCCTTATCCCCACCCTGCCTTATCTGTTTTTCTCATAATGATTCTTTCCAGTTGATGAAGTTTACACAGTTTCTTATCTGTAATACTACAAACTAAATGATGTAGAAAATATAGAATTTTTTAAAAATTTACTTTTTTTCTATAATGTATCTAAATTTTTTGTTTTGAACCCCTATCATTTTAAGTATGGAAACATTGTCTTAGCCAACATAGCAATTCAGCAAATGTCTTTGCTCAGAACTGGACACAGGTGCTTATAAACGCCTTCACTGGTACATCTCTATTTGATCATCAGCAGTCCGTGCCATCTTCCCTTGCTTGTCTTCTCTGGAAATCCAGTTTGGGTTCAGGTGAATGTTATAGTAGCATCTCTTCCCTGCTCCAAAGGCTGCTTTGAATCTCATCTTCACACTATGATGTCTGG
This sequence comes from Galagoides demidoff, assembly GCA_963574575.1. Taxonomy (NCBI): domain Eukaryota; kingdom Metazoa; phylum Chordata; class Mammalia; order Primates; family Galagidae; genus Galagoides; species Galagoides demidoff. Next base: position 18,265 of record CAUYQV010014322.1, read on the forward strand.
AGCATTTTCTATGGCACAGGCCACAGTCTATTGCTAGTGTACCATGTTGGCTTTAGAACACCTCCATAAAGGCTTTAGGGATCTTATTTCTCAGATTTGCCAACACCTAATAAGCACTTGCTTATTTCCCTGCCTCATTATTGCATTATAGTTCTGTTTTAATGCAAGGGTGGGTTGACTTAGTTTAGAAGTTTCAGGGAATTTTTTTTTTCAATTATTTTAATGCTGAGTAATCTTGAAAAGTCAAGGTTTTTTGGTTTGTTTGGCTTTGTTTCTGTTCCCTTACCATCATATCTATTTCTGATAGCAATGACGATCTTGGTAAAAACTGACACATTTTGGGGAAAAGTCAACAAGAAGATATCAGGGGATAATTGTTCAATTGTTCCAAAGAGTATGCCATCATTAATAATTGTAATGTAAAGGCTGTTGACCTTAGAACTATATAGTCATGCTTAGTAATGAGTTTGACAAGTGCTATTGCACTCAGCTTCATCTGGGTGATTTTGCCATGTTATCTTATGCTGAAACTATTTTCCTACATTTACCATACCTGTTAACTCACTCTATGTTGTTATACTACTTACAATACTGCCTTACATGGGCCAACAATTGTCTTAGGAGTGGCGTAGGCTTCCATTAACACTGTGTATAGACAGGCCACTGTTGTCTCTCAGATCTCCTAAACACCACTGTAACAGCTTGTTCCATCCTAGAGTTCTTCCTTCAGACAGGATAGCTCATGACAAGTGCTGACCTCACATTCCTCGAGATTTCTGATTTCAATGACACTATTAATCCTGACACTTTGGTGACCCTGAGCTGAGAGCTCTGATTTCAGCATTTGGGGGCATAGGAGGCCCAATTTGTGCTCCTCCTAGATTTCATAAAGAAAGAAAACCTTAGGAGCACATTGCTTTTAGGGCAATCATACTCTCCATGCAAACAATGGATACTTTACTCAACGGATTTTAGTGTTTTGTCTTTTAAACTTCGTATGTATCCAGAGTCTCTGGTAATAAATTTTCATCTTAAATATATAAAAGGCTGTTTACAATTAGAAACAAAAGAAGATGAAGCATCACAATACTTTGAATTCCTAAATTTATCCTGCCATCATTCTGAGTAACTGCCAGGGTTATGCAGGAAAATGAAAACTAAAAAGCATCGTGACCCTCCTTTCTCTCTCTCTCTCTCTGCCCACTCTTCAGTTAAAACATAGCATCACTGTCACACTGCCCTAATGACATCCATCCAGCACCTGGACTAAGGTCCTGGCACTTTCCCCCCTTCATTATCTCATTGGTGCATAGGCGACTTGATTTTTTACTACTTGTCTTGAAACTGTAAAGATTGCTGATTCTTGATTACTAACAATAGCTTTTCTTTATTTAGAAAATAATCATTCATAGAATACAAAGCACCCCTACCGATAATTTAAATTTGTTTCTGGAGAATTCAAATTTTAAAACTAAGATATAAGGACTGAACTCAATAGATTAAAGATTTCTTATTATATAAAGTTTTCCAGAGTTCATATTTACTCAAAGTTAATACAGCTCTAGGTAGTGTTTTCCAACACATAAAGAGTTGGAGATGCTCTCCTCTCAGATTTTTCAAGTTCAATTGGAATCCTGCAATTAAAAAGATGAAAATCAGAAGTATATAAAATACAAATCTAAAGCTCTTTTTAAAAGTGTAAATGAATTTACATAAAATTTAAAAACGTCTATATAGCACATCAATATTTTCTTCCACAAAATTATGGAATATATACAATGCATGTGTAGACATAGATTTAACTTCCCAAGTGCTTTAGCAAATCATTTTTAAAGAAGCAAAGAAAGTAAAAAAAAATAGACCAAATATTTCCCAGGAAACCATGTACAAAATGCAAAGGAAAATCAACACTAGAAGATATTTAACCCCACTATGAGGTAAGTAAAAATAACAATAATAAGACATGACTTTGGTTTGGAATATAATTGAGCAAGATCTACCAAATTTTAAGTACATGAAATCTTAGGTCTAATTACTCCAAGTCTAGGTAAATACAACCGACATATTTATATGGCCTTTTGAAGATAAATTAAATACTTTTTGAAGTGAAAAGATTAGAAACATCCTTCATTAGCAAAGAACTATCAAGTAAATAGTGAATCATGTTTATGAAGTGTAAGCTACTTGAGTATAATACAATGTTGTGATACATTGTTGAATTATTAATGTGAAGTTGATGCAGACTCTTGATAACTTTCTCCTAGATTACCAAATGATTAGATCATAAAATTGATTTAAAATACTTGTGTTAGTTTAATCAAATTCATTTTAAGCAATTAGGAAGTATAAAACTTATCAAGTGTGTAAGAAGTAAATAATAATAGTAGATGTAGTGCTTACTCTTGCTGACCTAGGGATAGTAATCTTGATTCCCACAGTAATTCTCCAAATTATTACCACTTTATCATCATTCCTTCAAGGGATCAATTAGGACAAGAGATGGTAAGAAGATACTAAATTGCAAATATATTTCCAATAAACATCTCTCTATGAGTGGGTCATTATATTAGTTTTCTATTTCTGAAAAACAAATTAACCCAAACTTAGAAACATTAAATAGCGTGCATTTATTATCTGCTAGTTCTGTAGGTGAGAAGGCAGGGAGGAAGGTAATTTGTTCTCCACTTACCCTCTCACGAGGCTATAATCAAGGTATTACCTGGGTTAGCCTTTTATACGGAGGCTCAGAGGTCAAATTCCAAGCCCACTGGGTGTTTGCAGAATTCAGTTTGCATTTGGAAGATTAAAATTCCTATTTCATTGCTGATGTCAGCTAAGAACTGTTCTCTATATCAGGGGGACACCCACCTTCTCCATAGTCAAGATGGGAAAGAGAGGTTCTTTTGCTTCTAATATTTCTGAAATCCTCTTCAGCATTATTACCTGTACTGCTAAAAGGTTTATGTGAAAAGATTAGAACCATTCAAAAAGTCTTCCTTTTGATTAGGTCTAAGTCAACCAATTAGTAACTTTGAAATCATCTGCAAAATTTTATTTTGCCATATTGCCCGGCATAATGAGGTGATGACTGTCATATTCCTAGTCATCTGGGTTAAGGTTAGAAATCTTGTGGAGACTTGCAGGACATTTTAGGATTCTGCCACAGTCATATACAGAAGCCCCTCTTTATCCATGGGGAATGTGTTCCAAGATCCTAACAGATGCTTAAAAATGATGTATAGCACCAAAACCTAGACATACTATGTTTACCCTACACACACATACCTATAATAAAGTTTATTTTATAAGTTAAGCACAGTAAGAATTTAATAAAAACTAATAATAAAATAGATATATATCAATATACTATAATTAAAGCTCTGTGTATGCTCTCTGTGTTTCAATATATCTGATAGTACTATACTCATCTATTCTCAGGCTATTCTTGACATGGTCACTGAAACCAGAGAAAACAAAACAGCCATATGGGGACTATTAAATTTGAATTAGGTGATCAAGATTGACTATTTAACCAGGTGTTAGTGTTGATACTTGTAACCTCGTCTTCTAGTTTTCTTTTTTTATTAGATATACATTTGTATCTCTTAATAAGCACATTCAGGTGATTATGCTTTTTTCTTATCTTAAGAAAATACATTTTAAAAGCACTGTTTTTTACCCCATAGGGCTACACTAATATAAATCTTTGAAATTTATATTGGGAATTGAGAGTTTTAGAATAAAAACAAAACTTCACATGAAACAAAATGTTCTTTCAAATTAAGATATAATAGGAAGTAATCAAAAAATTTGTTTTGGGCATCCCTACCTATTTAGTTAAAAAAAAAGGTTCAGAAAGTAAAATCATTATTAAAGGTTTAATTTATACTCATGCTATTAAACTTTCCAAATTATATTAAAAGCACATTGGTTATAATTTCATTTATAGTCTTCTATATTATTTAAAAAATTCATAATGTATTTCTTTAAAAGGTTGAAAATAATACTATATAATTTCAATAAACGAAGAATTTCATTCTTCTTTTCTTCAGGTAAATCAACCTTTATTTTGAGTTATCTTGGACAAATTTACAGACTTCTTAATAGCAATTTTCATAGTATGAAAAATCTTGTTGTTTCTGAGATCTAAAAAAGCTAATTCACCTTCAAATGTTTGGTTAACATTATTGTCATTTCCCTCCCACCCCCTGCCAGGGTGAAATGATATCACATAAGATAATAAGCTCTGTCTAGCCCAGGCTAGAGTGTTGTGGCATTGGCTTAGCTCGAAACACCCTCAAACTCCTGAGTTCAGACAATCCTCTTGCCTTAACCTTCTGTGTAACTGGGATTAAGTCACCTATTTTTTTTTTTTTTGAGAGGTAAAACATTGCCTTAATCTTACTCAAGCTTTTCTCAAACTCCTGAGCTACCATGCTGGGCAAACAGTGTTGACATTTTAAAAATATTGATTCTACAAATCCATGAGAATGATATTTATTTATTTATTTATTTATTTATTTATTTATTTATTTATTTATTGAATGGTAACTATGTACATTAATGCACTTCTGGGGTACAGTGTGGGGTTTTCACATGCAATCCGAAATACTTCCATCAAACTGATCAACACAGCCTTCATGTCATTTTCTCAGTTATTGTTTTAAAATGTTCTCATCCTACTCTTAGAGAGATTCACTTGTACCCCTGTAAGATATCATCTGACTAGTTTTAGTAGAGACAGAGTCACCCTCTTGCTCAGGCTGGTCCTGAGCTCAAGGGATCCTCCCAGAGTGTTAGGATGACAGGTGTGAGCCACCACCCCCAGCCTAATTTCTTCTTTTGTATTATAGTGTTTAGCAGAGCGCTGGGAACCTCCAAGTGGGGGATGGTGTCCCAACCCCGCTGCACACAGAGGTGCGCGGGGCTCACCAGTCCCTCCATCTGGCCCGCTGAGTCCTCCCCCTAGTCTCTCCAGGTGGCTGCTCAAAAGTCACTTCCCCAGAGAAGTTCACCACACCCTGTCCAAAGCAGCGCCCATCGCTCCAACCCCCACTGAGCCCCTGCTTCTCCCTCCTGGCGCTCTCCCACCCCGACACCAAACAGCGTCATCCTTCATCTGGCCTACCACTCGCTTCCTGTTCCACTATAGTTATCTCTGAGATGGAGACGTGTCTTCTAATCGACAGCATGTCATAATTTAATTGGCAGCCTTTTTTCTTTCTTAGTGGTACATAAAATAATGGGGCATCTCGCAACTCGTGGCATTTTAGATACAATGAAATAAGGCATCTTTATTTGTTTATTGTCTTGCCCGTCTCTCTCCCAAGAATCTATGCCCGCTACTAACAGGGATTTGCCTGTTTGGTTTATTCGCTATCTCCCCACCCCTGAGAGCAATATCGGCACATGGTAAGCCCTCAAAAAATATTTGTTGCATGAATGAATGATCTTTGCCTTCCCCTTGCAGAGTCTCAGAAGGGGAGTCATTATTCACCCCTCCGGCGCAAGCCTCCCTCCCGCAGAGCTACACTTGGCCCCTTTGCTCAATGCCTCCCGTTGCGCCCGCTCCTCTCTCTCCATCATCCTGGATTTCATCCTGGCTGCGGGCTGTCTTTGGGCTCTGCTGAATCAGACAGAGAGAGGGTAGGGAGGGGAAAGTAGAAATTCTTCTGCAAGTCTGACAAGGGGGGTTAAGTAGGAAAAGTGGTGGGAGGAGACAGAGCAAAATGGCCCAGAAAACAGGCTGAGCTGAAGAGGCACATCTCAGGCGAGACACACCCAGGGCCTGCTGGTTCTGACATTACAGTAATTTGGCATTGTCTACAACTCTCAAATTATGGGCAATTTGGGCCTGCCACCTGTCCTGAAATTACGGTGATTTGGGTTCATTTGTTACTCTCACGTTATGGTAACATGAGGGCTGATTTCCAGCCGGAGATGATGGTGATTTGGCCTGTTTGGTTCCTGGGTACCTCTCCCAGGCAGACTACTCTGTGCTGGGGATGCGGCTTTGAGAAGGGGGTGGGGCTTAGAAATGTCCCTGACGCCTGGGACCTCTGTGTCCCTCCAGCCGTACCACCAAGTTACCTTTGGCCCGACAGGGGATGTCCACCACCTTCTCCATTTCTGCCGTGATGTGTCTCTCCGGCTCCTTGACAAACTGAGGTGGCTCTGCAGGAGGAAGGACCGGGGAGCGGGTCAGGGCCTGCTCCTTTTGATCCAGCCACTGCGGGGCCACTGTTAAGGAGGCTGCTGGCTGAGCTGGCCCCGGCCCACAGGAGAGCCCCAGGTGCCCTGCTGTGCCTCACCCCACACAGAAAGGTAGGCTCCCCGGACCACAGAGGGGACGCTGCTACTGCGCAGGATGGCCTCGCACTCATAGTACCCGGCGTCGCTGCCCGTGGGGTTGGGGATCGTGAGCCGGCGGTTGTAGTCGCTGATGCCACTGGACAGTGGTGCCCCGTCCTTCTTCCAAATGATGTGCAGCTTGATCAGGGGCCTGCAGGGTGGGAGGAGGGGAGTGTCCAGCCACATGGATTTCTGGAGGACCTGCCTGGAGTCGCATGCCTCCTGGCTACTCTCTACATTTAAGATCTAGGGGCCTCAGTGTCCTCATCTGGAAAATGGACCCAGCTGTGCTTGCTCACAGGGTTGCTGTGATGGTGAATACATTAAGGCAAGTCTGTGTGTGGAACAGGGCCTGGCTGCAGGGTGGCAACTTGGCTCAGCAGCCCCGGCAAGCAGCCGCCCCCAGCCGTGTCCCACCCAGACATGCAGCAGCAACGTGGAAGTGCAAGGGTGAGGGGCGGCAGAGAGAGAAGTGAGAGGCCCAGAGGGTGCAGGGGCAACCAGCGCAGACAGAGAAATCTGCCCCCACCCACCGTGAATGACAAGGAAGGTGTCCGATTCCCTCTATTCCTGACCCCCGAGCCCCCAAGCTCCTGGGGTTTGGTCTTTCCAGGCACTTCTGCACAGTACTGGGTGTACCCCAGAGGACAGGTCCAAAGTGGGTCTATGCTAGTTCCACGGGGCGTGTGGCAGAATCCCATGGAAGAAGGGCCCGCAGCTCTGTAAGTCTGGGAAACACTGCCTTGGGTGAGGTTGGGCAGGTTCTCCCTGGGGGTCTTCTCGGGGCTTTTAGGGCACCCAGGAGCATCCTGGCAGCATTTCCCACACTCGGGTTCCCTCTCGCTCACTCTCTGAGATGCTGCAAGAGGGATGTGCTTCTCGGGAATCCTCAGCTCCAGGGGACCTGGGGGACATCAGTCTGGCTCTCTGTGCAATGTATCAGTTTACCTTTGCTGAGCCCTTACGAGGTGTCAGGGTGCTACTCCTCCCCTTACAGGGAGGTCGGCGCTCAGATCACTCCCATTTTACAGCCGAGTAGACTGAGGCCCAGGGCAAGGAGGTGAGCATGGCCTCAGGGTGCCAGCTACATTTCAACTCTGCCATGGGCAGGCTGCCTGCCCTTCTGGGGCTGTGGGTGGTGACACCTGTGCCATGTGGTTGTTGTTGGAGAAAGGAGGTCATACGGGAAGGCGCTTAGCCGCTTGCCTTCCAGGGCTGCTCAAGGATTATTTCCTCTGTAGGAAGGTGAGGGCTGCGTGTGGCTGGGAAGGAGCTTCAGTGGCCCCTGATCCCAGGTCTGCCTGCCTGTCAACCAGCACTCTTAACCACCATGTGAAGTGTCTCTTTTGCACACTGGTGTGCACACAAGGCCCTACTTTGAGAGGCAGTCTGCCGCACTCTGGGTTTCTCCCATGCCCCGGATGTCCTGGACAGGCTGGATGTCTGGACGCAGCCTTGTAGGACTGTGGTTACTCTCCCTGCGTTCAGGAACAGCATTAAAGTCAGGAGAGATGGAAGCTGGGGCTGAGGGTGTGTCACCCACCTGGCATTGGCCACACACTCCATGGTGACCTCCGAGGTCCCGGCCACCACACTGGTGTTCTTGGGAGGGATGATGATGGTGGGTGCAATGGGGTCTGCAGGCCCCCCAACATCTGAGGGAGAGGTCAGATGTTAGCTGGGTGCAAAGGTCAGTAACCCCATTCCTATCCAGCCCCATTAGAGGTAGAAGCCATGGAAGACTTTGACTCATGGAGTGAAGCAGGAGGTCACAGGGGCAGCCCCGGAGCTGAACTTCCGGATCCTGACCCTGGGGACTATCTGACCCCTCTTCTTCTTCTGATGGGTCACTACCCAATGTCCATGGACAGCCTGACACACCTCCCTCCCTCACCACACCATCCCACTCTATTCTCCTCAGAATCCTCCCCTTACCTTGTTGGTTTAGATCTTTAGCACCCACCTCCTCTACCAGAACCCATACTCTCTGTACCAGGCTGAATGATGTCCTTCCCACCCCCAAAGTCCTGTCTACCTGGCGGCTAAAAATGTGACTTTTATTTGGAAACAAGGTTACTGTGGGTGTAGTGAGTTAAGATGAAGACACATGAGTCACAGTGGGGTCTTGCTCCCCTACGACTGGTGTCCTCCTAAGAAGAGGGAAATTTAGACACAGACACACAGGCAAGGTGGTCATGTGAAGATGGGGATCAGAGTGATGTATCTACAGGCAAGAAATGCCACAGATAGCCAGCAACACCAGAAGAGGAAAGAAGTATCCTCCCACAGAAGCTTCAGTGAGCACCGCTCTGCCTACACCTGGATTTCAGACCTCTGCTCTCCAGGACCAGGAGAGAATAGATCGCTGTTTAATAAGCTGCCCGGCTGCTGGTACTTTGTTATGGTGGCCATAGGAGATTAATACAATGCCTGAGGCAGAACCACATGGGTCTTTGCTCTGGACTGAACTGTGTCTTGCTCCAAGTCATATGTGGGAGCCCTGACCCCCCATGTGATGGCGTTTGGTGGGGACTTGGGGGAGGGAGTTAGGTTTAGATGAAGTCATGAGGGTGGGGCCCCCTTAATGGGATTAGTGTCCTTAGAGGAAGAGGAAGAGACCAGAGCTTACTCTCTCTTCCTCTGTGCAATGTGAGGACACAGTGAGAGCAATGGTAGGCCAGCCAGGTAGAGGACCGCACTACACTGGCACCCTGACCTTGGACTTTCGGCCTCCAGAACCATGAAAGCATAAATCTGTGGCACAGCTCCTGGCCTAGGGCACCATTATGGCAGCTGAGCTGATTCAGTCACAGAGAATGATGTCTGGCACACAGTAGGTGCTCACAGATGTTTGTTAGCTGAATAAATGAGTGCAACTAGAGTTATCATCATACAGATCTCAGATGGATGACCAGAATTAGCAAGAACTTCCCATGAGTGGATGTTATTGGGGGGGAAAAGAAACCCCCCAAATTCTTTTAATAGCATTTCCTTTTATATTTTTTTGAGTTCTTTAGGAAGTGGCCAGGTTTTTATCTCCGAGGGTCAGCGTAGGCCCAATATTGACAGAAACTCCAATTCTCTGTGCACCTGCTCCACAGCTCCTAAAAATATGACCTCTGAGGGCCTTTACTCTCAGGACAAATCTATCCAGTTGGCACCCTTCCAGAAAGCTCTGGAAGGAGCAATCCAGGATGACATGCGGGGCCCGGGGTGAGAGTGACAGGACATCCTTTATGGGGCTGGGGGAGGGGAGGGGATGCAGTGGCCCCACTCTCTTTCTGGGCCACCCCAGTCAGCCCTCAGGAAGGTTTTCCTACCTTGACTCCAGGACTTGACAGAAAAGGCCCAGGAAAAATGGGAAGAAAATGTAAAAAAATAAAGTAAAATGAAGGAGGAAAGAAAGGAAGCTTATAAAGCAAAATAATTGCAACAATATAAAAGCCTCATGTAGGTGCCATAAAGAGCGATCGGATTGAAAGCTGCTGATATAGCTGAATCCATAAAAGTGTGCTCTAAGTTGTTTATTACATGTGGGGGTGCGCAGGTACCACGGCCCAGATTAATGGGGCACGAGGAGGAGACAGACAGTTAGAGCCCGAGCCGGAGGGCCGCCTGGCAGGCCAGGTAAACAGAGTGCCCTCAGGAAGCCGAGCTTGTCTAGAAATATGAGCGCTGCCCTGAACTGGCTGGCTCGTTGGCTCCAGGAAGAATGGAGGGCAGACTGACATGCAGCAAGGGACTAGAGCACATGTCCAGGCAGCCTGCAGGGGTAGGAGGCCGTGTCACAGAGAATGGGGCAGCCTGCGGGGTTGGGAAGTCCTGACCTCTGCCCCAGGTGTCCTTCACCCCCCTGAGCCTCAGTCTTCTCAGGGGCAAGATGGAAATACAAATCGCCACCTCTGAGGGCTGTGTGGGTTCAGCCCTGGCTCAGTAATCTTTCCTGGGTGAATGGTTGGCTCATGCCAGGCTGGGTACCAGGCATCAGAGATTCCCTGCTGAGTGAGATGGAGAGATCTGTCCTCACAGAGGGCGCCTTCTGGGAGGAAGTCAGGTTGACACTCATGGGCGTAAGGAAGTAGCGATGCATGTGACGGGTGCTGGGAAGGAGGGTCCAGGTGGGGGTGGCGTAGTGGGCCTGGAATGAGTGCAGACGGTGTGGCACACAGTCAGTGCTCAATAAATGACAGTCTCTCCTCCTGGGGGGTTGCTGCCTATGCGGGGTGAGCTCTACTCACCACCCCAGGACCAGGTCATGAACCCAGAGAGTGGAGTGACAGGCCTTGAGGGCCACTGGACTGAGGTTAAGCCCTATAGGGACCAGGCAAAGCCTTGGTACTTCCCAGGACTGGGGTGGGTAGGCAGCTTCCAGGGACTCGCAGAAGTGACAACAGGTAGGGCATTTGAGAGCCGGAGCACTGTGTGAGCCAGGGTGTGGGCACAGTGCCAGCATTGACAGGGATGACCATCCTCTGGGTAGCGGTGATGGGTCGTGGCCACATTCTGCCCCTTCCAGGAGAAAGTGCTGATTGGTGACAGCCCTTTTCCTGCCTGAGGGCAGATGTATTCTCAGAATCTTTCTTAACACAGTGCAACCCACAGATCAGAGCTGGCATGTGAGAGGGACCCACTGTGCAGGGGAAGAGGTTAGGCCAGGGCAGACTGCTGAGGTTGTAGAGGTCCAGCTCTGGGCTGGAAGTCAGCTCCAGATGGATGCGGTGGTGGGCACAGAGATTAAACCAGAGGACAAAATCAATGGGGCTTGGGGTGGCCTAGGTCTGGAGGAAGACAGAGGCCTGTGAAGGTTTAGAGATAGTTTAGGAGGAGAATGGAGGCCTGGGGGAGAACTAGTTGTCAAAGGAGGGAGACGAGTTTGGATTCTGTCTCGCTGAGAGTGGAATGGTGGCAGGATGTCTGAAGGAGACATGGAGGGATGTGAAGAGGCAGGAGCCCACTGGTGACGGGGACCTTTGGCCATTTGCGTAGGCACACCAGGTGAGAGCAGGAGCCTGGCTAGATCCGGGAGCTTGGGAAATGGGGGAGAACGGGAGGAACCGAGGGCTGAGAACTAGATTGGGGGAGCTCGATCACTTAGGGGAGGAGGAAGAAGTGACACTGGCAGGGAGAACCTCCAGGGACAGGGTGTGGTGGTAGGTCCTGGAAGGTCAAGGAACAGGGGGTACTAGGAGGGGGATTCTAGCAGAGTTGTCTGTCCAGGGGGTAGGGCAGCCAGTGGAAGGCTGGATCTGGATCTGGGGATGAAGATAGAGAGGGCTGATCAGTGTGGGGGAGGGAGACACAGGGTTCCCTTCCAAGGGCAGCCAGTTGAAAGCGAGATCAGTGCTCTCTCTGAGACTGACCCCATGGGGACTGAGCCTGTGAGCTGACCTGGGTAGGGGTGAACGGGCGTCCTTTGCAGTCGGGAAACCAGTTATTAGTAAACGCCACTGGGAAGTGGATGATGTGACCTGTCTGGCCCAGTTTCCTCAACTTTCCCACCTGTGAACCATAGGCGATAATAACTCAACCACCTGCCTCTGAAGATTGTTGTAAGGGTGAGCTAGGTGAGCTCAGCAGAGACTGAGACAGTGGCTGGTATGCAGCGATGCCAACAGGATGGGCTGTTGGTATAAGCTGGAGGCAGAAGGGGATAGCTCAGGGTGGACGGAGGGAGGCAGAGATGACCAGGGGTGGCATGGACCCATCCTCTGCAGGAGGGTCCTGCTGTGGAGCACTGTGCTAAGCTGTCTCCCTCTCTTGGGGACCAGCCGGGTAGAGGGGGGTACCAAATGCAGGACACAGCCTCATTAAACTCATTCTTTGGACAGAAGCCCAAGCAGGGACAGTGCTGAAAGTTGGAAAGGACAGGATGGCCTAGAAGACATCAGTCTGTAGCTGGCAGGGGACTGGGGGTCCCTCTTCATACCCAGCTCATGTGTACAGGTGACCCCCAGGGCTCTGTCTGCTCCTGTCTGAGCCAGTGGCTGAGATCTGCGGCCTGGGAGGGCGCTGTTCCCTGCCTTGGCTGGGACTGAAGCCAGCACAGGGTGGTCTGGAGCGGATTTACTATGAATGAAGGTTGCTCCAGCCCCAGTGGGACACTGGGGCACATGGAGCCCCAAAGGTCAAGCTATACACATAACAGGCAAGGTTGAGCAAAGGGGAGGGGTGTCTTCCAGGGGAGCTCCTGCCACAGATGGGGGACCCAGGGTGGAAGGAGGCAGAGGGGGCTCCTCCATGGGACCACGTTGGATCCCACTGCCCCTGTACGCCTTGCATAAAAACCACAAGGGACATCTGCTGTGAGAATGCTTCCCAGACATCTCATTTACTCCTCCCAACGTGCCATAGGCATCACTTTACAAGATGAGGAAACTGAGGTTTAGGGACCACGTGACTTAGGTCCGGAGAGTGGTGCGGCAAGGGTGTTAGCCACACCCCTCTCCTTATAACAACAGGCCACGGGCCACACGGGCCACACTCGTGAAATGCAGCTGCTGCCCCTTTGATTTAATGTTATTTAATCTTAACTAATTTACATTTAATTAAGAACAGATTCCCCAATCCAGTTATTAGGACACTTTTAAGTGTATGTGGAACAACTTGCGCATATGACTTTACCTTTCCAGCTATAAATCTTATGAAATCTAAATACAGATCACGTATTTCAGATGAAAATTTAACATCGGACTGAGATGTGCTCTAAGTGTGAAATACACAAGGATTTTAAAGACTTAGCATGCAAAAACAACCCCAGGTAAGATATCCTATTTAGGGCGGCACCTGTGGCTCCGTGTGTAGGGCGCTGGCTCCATATACTAAGGGTGGCGGGTTTGAACCTGTTCCGGCCAAAATGCAACAAAAAATAGCCGGGCGTTGTGGCGGGCACCTGTAGTCCCAGCTACTCAGGAGGCTGAGGCAAGAGAATCGCCTAAGCCAAGAGCTGGAGGTTGCTGTGAGCTGTGATGCCACAGTACTCTACAGAGGGCAACAGAGTGAGACTCTGTCTCTTAAAAAAAATATATATATTCTATTCATATTTTTTATACTGATTGCACATTAAAATGATAATATTTTGGTTATGTTGGGTTAAATAAAATATATTAATAAAATGAATATCATTTGTTTCTTTTTACTTTGTAAAAAATGAGGCTATTGAA
>CAUYQV010014333.1:0-13036 GCA_963574575.1 Galagoides demidoff
ACTTTACCTCCTTCATGTTTACATGGATGGAGCTGGAAAACATTCTTCTTAGTAAAGTATCTCAAGAATGGAAGAAAAAGTATCCAATGTACACAGCCCTATTTTGAAACTAATTTATAGCTTTCATAGGAAAGATATAACCTAATTATAGCCTTAGAATATGGGGAGGAGGGAGGGAGAGGGGAGGGGAGGCGGGTGGATGGGGGGAGGGAGGGTGATTATTGGGGTCACCTTTATGGTTTATCTTACAAGGGTACAAGTGAATCTTTCTAAAAGCAGAGTATGAATGTCTTAATAACGAAGAAAATGACATGAAGGCTATGTTAACCACTGATGAAAATATTTCAAATTGTATATGAAAACACCACACTGTACCCCATGATTGCATTAGTGTACGCAGCTATCATTTAATTAAAAAAAAGAAAGAAAGAGAAAAAAAAATTGAATTATGGTAGCAATGAGTAATAGGACATTTGCAGCACCTCTTGTCATTAAAGAAATCAAAGGTGACATATTCATCTTTGTTATTGGTATATACTGTATTGAGGATTACAATTTTAATAGTTTTTTCCTTTCCTGTGTATATATTTTTTGGCACCCTCCATCTTTGTTTCTTTTCAATATAAATTGTTACATCATAGATAAGTCAGATGAGACTGAAATACAAAATCATCTTTTTTGTATCATAGCCTTAGAGACTTCTGAGTTGGTGACGATTCATGTAATAAATTATCTATAATAGTAATTTAAGAAACGCTACTCAAAATTTTTTCACACTATTCCATATCACTCAGCACATGTTCCAGTTTCTGAAAAGAAAGCGCAGGATAAAAATAGTTGTCCTTTTACCTACCAGAGTGGAAATGCAGTGTGATAAATTCTATTTCAAAGTTTGGAATAGGGTGAGAGAGAGTACTGTTTTGCCAAAATCAGTGGCAGATAGGACATTAATCATATTTCAATCATTCATTAAAATTACCTAATGATGTCACATTATTGACAGGAAAATAGTAATACTACATGGATATGAGCTCTTTACCAAGTTTACTCACCTTAGCTTTAAAAAAAAAATGCTGTTTCTTTTGTTTTCTAGAAACTTGTTTGGAACCCTTAATCATAAAGATTAAATAAATAATGTATGAGAAATGAGCTAGCCCAGTGCCTGACATATTTAGATTATTAAACATATACTAATTCTTTATTCATTCATGCACATAATTTAATTACATTTTATTAATTGAAACAAATCAGCTGTGTGAGCTAGTTTAGATGTCAGAATGTTGCCAGTAATACTCACTGCATGAATTCATTCCCTCCCAAAATGTAAATTTGTTTTCAGACAATACCTTATAGTGTAAAGTGCTAGAAGGCAGAATCATTTGTGTTTAGTTTCCCTGTAAAAACCACCCAACAATAAACAGGCACTAGATACTCTTGACAAGGATGGCTAAGTAAGCCCCCCTTTTGCATTCTACTTGCCTTTGAAATGCCCTAGTTACCTTTAGTTTTGTTTTACTTTTTGCTTTTATACTTCCCATTATTCTGAGCATTTTGATTGCTGCTGACTACTCTCAAAACCATTGCTATGTTTGGAGAACCAACAGGAATGAGGCTAAAGAAAACTTTAAAATGGTCCAATCCCTCTCTCTACCTTCTCTTTAAGGCCAATAACTCTTAGGGTTGCCATGTACCCTATAAATATATATGACTATTATGTACTCATAATAATTAAAAATGAAACATTTACAAAAGTGAAGTCTTAGACTTGTTTTAGTAATAATAACATAATTTTGGTAAAAATATGTTACTCAGGCTGTGTTTCTTAAAAATAAAAACAGAATGGTGTCCACTATGCAAACAATTCACTGAGGAGAAACATGGTGGAAAGCAGGGAAGCAGCACTGAGTAGGGGCAGCAGTGAGGTGTGGAGTCAGTGGCAGCCTGTCCCCCACCGATCCCGTGTAGACCTCTGGAGAACAGCAGCCTCCACAGTTGTCCAGATTTAAGCCAAAGCAGCAGGACTTTTGTTGTCATTGACTCTGGAAGGTGTAACCTCTTAGGAATCCCTGGAGAAGTGACTCCCATCAGCTGTTCTCAATGTGTAGTCCCTAGACCAACAGGGTCAGCATCACATGGGAATTTGTTAGACATGAGACCTATTGAATCAGAGACTCAGAGATGTAGGGGTGTGGAATCAAGCTCTCCAGGTGATCTGACACATGCTGAAATTTGAAAACTACTGGCTTAGGACAATTCTCCAGAAAGGGTCAATTAACAGCCAATCCTCAGTCAACAGTGTTGTGAGGGGAAGCAAGGTGGGCCACCAACAGCACCCACTATGCATGTTAAATGCTTTATCATGTAGAGTAAGTCCCTTCTCTTGTCTTGACTGCATTTGTAGCTTCTGTCAGCTTGGCACTTAATGCTTGCCCTGTATGTGTATGCTGGATGCTGGTGTTCTAGACAACACAATGAAAGGCCTGAGTCACCTTGCCCTGGCCTCATACTTCCCTCATCATCCCCTCCTGCCTTCTCTAGAGGAGTCCTCCTGGGAGAGCACTTTTCTAATACAAACCACCCAATTCAGAGTCCACACCACAACCACCTCCTTTATTGAGCTCTTACACTCTGGGCCACTACACATGTGCTGTAATCACTCCCACAGCCAGGGACCAGACCACTAGAAATAGTCCCTTTACTGTGAAATTATTCAAATCGGCCAACCCCAAATCTGTTAACCTTGCCTCACCTGTTTTCCCCCCCCCCCAATTCCTTCCTTTCCCTCTGCCTTGCGACCAATCCCTGATGCTTCCATGTTTTCGCCACTATGGCATACCAGTGCCTCGTGCTCTTAGGAACTATGAGTGCTAATATATCTTTTCAATGACAACTATTTTCTAATCCTTTGACCTTACTCTACCTCAAGTTTTCTAAGAGTGCACTGTATTTTAAAATGCTTCTCTATCACAATTCACTCCTTAAGAGGTGCAAGTAGGATTTGTACCCAGAAGGTATGAAAAGTTACAAAACAGAGTGTGTGAGACTGTTAGGAAACTTACTTCCACTGATTAAGAATTAAAATTTTAACTCGGTTAAAGGGAAGGAGATTCCAAATGGATGCCATACCTCACACACTTCTCATTTTCACATTCTACTTCACACGATTTCCCATAATGTGAATCCTCCTATTTAAAAAACAAATAAACCTAATCAAAGTTCACTACAAAGCTGGAGAAGGCATTCAAGTTTACCCTGTAAGGCTTGGTCTGGAGAAGACATTTAACTTGTTCTCTGTGCCAGAACTGAAACAGGTTTTTCCTCAAAACATCATGCTTTGGTTGGAAAACCCTTTCATGCACACATGCGGAACACAATTAGAATTGTACTATAAAGACTGTAATGGGTATACTTTTTGTCAAAACAGAATAACAATAAATAACTTGCAATTTGTTTTCACAGTGTGAATGTGTTTGCCAAGGCTGACACTTTAGGTGACAAATAATAAGAAGCCTGAAATAAAAATACTGAATATGAAAAGAGTATAATTACATAATGAAGCACTTTCCCTGCAGTGAGTGATGTGACGTGCATTCTTTGGCTTTACGTTGTTAAGTGTCTATGAATTGCTCAGAGCCAGCAGCATTACTTTTATTATGTATTAATTCTTGGTCATGAATGGATGTTTTGATTTTGAGTAAAGAGATTTTATTTATCAAGGACTTGAATCCAAAAGTGTGAACATAATCCCCTCTCCAGCGACCTTGTCTTTCAGGTAGTCTCTGGTGTGCCAACTGTGAAAATTGCAGGAGAGGCATTCATCTTCATCATGTGTGTTGGATAACCGTTATGGAATGCTTAAAGTTAAATACTTCGCAGTCTATTTTGGAGTTCAAAATATTCTGCCAAATTTTCTAGCTTTGCAGTGATTTATTTGAAGGTCCAAAGCACCAGAAGCTATAAAGCTGTGGCCCCAAAGATTCTTGCTCTGTAAATAGATTAAAAGGTTTTATCTCGCTAGATGTGAAGCTAACTCTTTGCACAGATGCCAAAAGCCCACAGAGCTCAACATGCACAACAAGTTGCACAATCTCCTGTGGTCGAAGCTGGGCTAGACCTTGGTGGTGAGATCCCTGGTGAAGTCTTCCTTGGGAAACAGAGTCTTTAGTTACTTGCGGGTTGCAAATCACTATTCGTATAACTCAAAATATAATTCCACTTCTGATTAAACCAGGACAATGGGGAAAATAAAGTACTTTTTTTTAATCCAGTCCCAAATGTCAGCAAAATAAGTTTGGATGTTTATAGAACCAATATCTTAACTTTTAATGTGGAGAAATATTTGATAAGCTTATCATTACCTGGCAAGCCTATCCCACACTGTGATGATATAAAGGAAGCCTAAATTCTAAGCCGAGTGGCCTTGTTTATAAGACTTAGTTTATATGAGGAAAAAAAAGATTGAAATATACGATGCAAAACCCACAGAATTTTAAATGCATTGCGTTGCCCCACTTGTAAACTTTTTAAACATAGAAAATCGCTGTCTGTATTAGGAATTCCTAATTTGTTGTTTCATCAATCCCCTAACACATTTAATCACACAAAATAACTATTGAGATTAAAAACAAGGATAATAATAATTACAATAATAGTAATTATAATAGTAGCTGTGATTTCATAAATGTTTATCGTTATCAGGCACTGTCCTAAATGTTATATATAGTATCTCACTTAATCATTAGAAAATGCTGCTAGGTCAGTTTCCAGGTGAAGCTAAGTGGAGCTCCTAATCCTATGTGTTGGACTTTGGAATTAGACAGACAGGGTTCAAATCCAGGCCCTGCCACTGACAAAGTAGGTGATTCCGGGCACATTATTTGATCTGTGACACGCATTATTTGCCCTGTAAATAGTAGTATATACCTTAAAGAGAAGGCTATTTATAATCTAATAGTATCTTTGATATGGACTGCTTGCTTTACTTCTGAAATAATTATTGATTAGATTTCTTCCTACACATATTCACAGCTGCCATATGAGTCTTTAACTTCATTTACTTCACCTAAACAAACACTAATCTCTTCCCCTATTTCCAGTGGTATTCTAAAGCAAGCTTTACTGGCTCATGAAAATAAAGCTGTTAACTATTCAAAATTTCTGAAATGCAGTTATTAAACAGTTGATAACTTGAAATCAGCTACAGGGGTAGTACTTACCCTAGGGAACTCTATTGACACTACAAATCAGGCCTATTTCCTGATGTTTTATGGGATAGTTTCATAGTGATTTGTTTAAATATAAATTCCTATATTCTTAAAAAGCTGTGTGCATATAAACATTTTATAAATGAAACAATATTCAATTTTTATTCATTTATTTATTTTTGAGACAGAGTCTCACTTTGTTGCCCTTGGTAGAGTGCCCTGGCATCATAGCTCACAACAATCTCAAACTCTTGGGCTTAAGCAATCCACTTGCCTCAGTTTTTCATTTTTAGTAGAGATGGGGTCTCACTCTTGCTCAAGCTGGTCTCAAACTTGTGAGCGCAAGCAATCCACCCACCACGGCATCCCTGAGCACTAGGATTACAGGCAAGAGCGACTTTGCATGGCTAAAATCATATTTTAAATGATATAAGGTAGATATTTAAAGGACTTGTAAAGAGAAGGTTATATATATATTGTATAAAAACACAAACTAAAGGTTTTATAAAGTGTTTTTCTATACTAATCCCCCTTTGAAAAAAACTGAGGCACCCCTGGTGTTTGGAGATATTTTATTCCTTGGTCTCAGTGATAATTACACAGGAGTTTAATAATCTGTTGAGCTGTACCTTTATATTGCACTTTCTTTGAATATAGATTATGTTTCAATATGTGCACTTTTCTGTATGTCTATTACATTTTAATAAAAGAAGAAATAGAAAAAAAGGCCATGAAATTTGGAGTTATAGGCTCCAGAATATACAGAAGTTCCCAAAAAACCAAGTGTATGCACATTTTAAGCAATCTTGTTGGAAATAAAATTGATTGTTCCCAAAAAGTATATAGTTGCAGGTAAAACAAGTATATTATTCAAGTCTGATAGCGTTATTCCTTGTTGGGAAGAGGAGTTGTGAAATCTGTACATGAAATTGCAAATTGCCTGTTTTCCTTATAGTTCTACCAGTTTCTTCGTATATTTTGAAGGAAATGTACATGTCAGCATAAAACTGTTAAATCATTTTAATGAATTGGTTTATTCATCATTACCAATTTTCCTTCTTTATCTCTGGTAATATTTTTTATTGAAAAGTCATTTTTATTTGTTGTTAGAATGGCCAGCCCATCATTTTTCTGATTACTGTTTGCATTTTATATCTTTTTAAAATCATTTTAACTTTTACACAGGTATGTTCATACATTTAAAGTAGATTTATTCTAGAAGTATATAATTCTTTGCTTTTTTATCTAATCTGCCAAACTTTTTTATTGGGTATATAGAATATTTGTTACCATTTAATATAATATAAAACTATATAATTTATATAGTTATATGATTCAATTGAATTTTAATCTATAATCTTTCTAGTATTTTGCTTGTATTTTATGTTTTATTCCTTGTTTAGAAACACAAAAATTGATTATTTTATGATTCCATATTATTTCCACTATTAGCTTATTAGCTTATTTGACTTGTTTAGTTTATGTTTTTTCAATGCTTATTATCATATCATTTCATACAGACTGTTAAAACCTATGACAATATTTTTTAATTTCTCCATGCCATACTTCACACTTATATTTGTCATAGACTAGAATGTTACATGTTACAAGCATCACAAGATTATATATTAATTT
The DNA here is from genome assembly GCA_963574575.1 of Galagoides demidoff. Classification (NCBI taxonomy): domain Eukaryota; kingdom Metazoa; phylum Chordata; class Mammalia; order Primates; family Galagidae; genus Galagoides; species Galagoides demidoff. The sequence goes on from CAUYQV010014333.1 coordinate 6,840, forward strand.
ACTTGATGATTAATTGTATTTCAAAATGAGTAAAGTAGGAGTAAGAGGTATTTCCTATTTCTTCTCATTTTTCCCTTACTAAATACTCTTCCTCTATTTGTGTGTATACAAATTTTCATCTGGGATCCTAGTCTTTCTACTTTAAGAACCTCCTTTAATGTTTCCTCAACCACAGGAGGTTCTAGTTTTTCTCAGATTTTATCTAACAACCTATACTTTGCTCTAAGTTTATTTTAATAAAATTTTGAATAGAATGGAATTTTAGGTTGAAAGTTTGTTTTTTCTTTCACTGCTTTATGTCTGGTTTTGCGTAGTTTCTGAAAAAAAGAATGATGATATAATCCTTGGATGCTCTGATATTTTCTTTTCATTCCTTTTTTTTTTTTTTTTAGACAGAGTCTTAAGCTGTCACCCTGGGTAGAGTGCATAGCATCATAGCTCACAGCAACCTCCAACTCAGGCTCAGGCAATCCTCTTAACTCAGTTTTCCTGTTTTTACCAGAGGTGGGGGGGTCTCACTTTTGCTCAGGCTAGTCTTGAACTCATGAGCTCAAGCAATGCACCTTCCTCAGCCTCCCAGAGTGCTTGGATTACAGGTGTGAGCCATCACATCCAGTCTCTTTTCACTCTTTTACCTCTTGTGTTTCTCTTTAGAGAATTTTATTACTATAAATTGAAGTTTCCCAATTCTTCAGCTTTGTCTAGCCTTCCAATAATTGAAAAAATTCTCTATGAATGACATTGTGCTTTCTATTTCTAGCATTTGCATTTGACTTTTTACTATGATTTACTCTCTCTGCTAAAATTTCCTATTATCTGTATAGTGCTTTCCTATAAATACTTTAACATATAAATTATGGTGATTCCAAAGTCTTTGACTAATAATTTCACTACTTGGGTCACTTTTTATTTTTGTCCTAGATTATTCATTTGTTGTGAGTCACATTTTCTTTTTTGCTTGCTTTGTATGTCTCATAATTTTTCATGGAATGTCAGAGATTGTGTACTGAAGAACAGAAGAGGCTGGTGAAAATAAAGGTTATGCCCACTGATGGGCACAGCTCATCTTCTGTCAGGCCTGTATTATGAGGTTTGAAACAACCTAGTAAATTGAGTTACCTTTGAGTTTTATTGTTGGTACAGTGTTTCAGACTGCTGTGGGAGTGGGCTGTCAGTTACATTGTTCTTAATTTGTTCTTGGGGTCCTGGAGTACCTTCTCAACACTCATGTGACTCACTTTGAGCTTTCCAAAGTTCCTTCAATCATGTTCTACAGATAAGGGTAACCCCACCCTCACTCAGTGTTAGATTTAGGTCTTTCTTACTCAATATCAGGCTGTTGTCTCAGGCAACATGTTCTCTGTTATGTTTAGTTTCAGTCCTAGGCAGGGCCTGAGGACTCGGACCTCAAGGATCAGGCATCTGCAGCATTTCATACTGGCCTTTGTCATACGGGCCCCTAAACTGATCTTTGTATCTGTAGCTGATCTTGAATAGGATGAGTTTTATATCTTCACTCTGGAGGACTATCACTGTAGCAAAAGCTGGTTTCATATTTCTCCTCTGGAAAGATCTTGTCTCTCAGAAATAAATGGAACTTTGTGCCTGTCTCCTGATAGACTGAAGTTGTGCTGCTTTTCCTCTATTTGGGTAATAATTTTTCTTTGTAGTAAAAGAAGGTCCAGGGTAGAGCAAAAACTTTGATTCTGTCTCCTCCACACCTGCTAACTTCTCTGCATTTCTGTGACTGTAGCTGACCTCCTGCCCTGCCCCAGTCTTCACTGCCAATGCCCAGTGGGAGCTGTTGAAAGAAGTGCTCGCAAGTGAGTGGCACTATTCTATTTTCTAGGTTCTCAGCTGTTCCAAACTTGGTCTTTAAGAATTTGTTTAAATTTTAGTCCATATTTCATCTCAACTATTGAATGGCATCCAAATCTTTCTCCTATTTTCTGTCACAAGTGAAACAGTAGAGTTTTCCCTATCTCTCCTTGAAGGGTAATGCTCTTCTTTATAATTGAGTTTGCCAAAGCAAACTAAAAACAAACCACCATGGGCTCAAAAAAAAAAAAAAATACAGCAAATAACTCTGCTTTCAAAAATATAGTTGATTCATTTAGAATTTTATAGACTGTCATTATTAGACTTTATTTTTCATTACAATACAAGAACATTGACATATTATTCTTGAGTTCTTGGATTTCAGATAAACATTTTTAAACCATAGTCACTTGTAAGGGAAAGAAATCAACTATCTTCAGGATTCTCTACATCAACACACAGTGTCCAAAGATAATTTTAAAATAAGCAATAAAGTTATACTCAATAAAGAGGACTTAAGTTTAACACAATAATTAGAGATTCATGAACAGGAAGGGACCCACAGAGTGTAGCATTTATAAACTAAATTTTAGGGGGAGTGGTCAAGATGGCCGACAGGCACCAGCCTCTGACAGAAGTTCCTGTCCAGAGGAAAGGATAAAGTCTGGAAAAACACCAAACAAAGTTGAAGACTGGGAGCCCAGCCAAGAGATAAGAGTGTTATTGGCAGGACACCTCTTCTGAGACAGGTGGAAACTCCTAGAGGAAAATCCACAGGTACATAAACCACCCCAAAGGAAGAGTGTCCATTCCCTCCATCAAGAAAGGTGTGCTTTTCCTTTGTTTCCTCTTCAACTGCTCCTCCGAGTCTCCTACAGGCCAACAATAAACTGAGGACCTATTCTCTCACTCCACAAGTGAGAGCTGCTGACAGGGAAGTTTGCCACCCTGGAGGACCCTGGCTGAGACTCGGAACACCCTCCCTCAGGCAGAAAAGTGGAACTGGCATTCACACTGCCATTTTGAGTTTCCAGTCCACCCTCCCTCCCCTTGCCAGCAGAGACAGAGAGAAGACCCAAAAACAGCATCCACCCACCCTTGCAAGACCAAGCCCCTGTCCCAGTCCTTCACTGGGAGAACTGCTTGATCCACCCTTTCTGTGTGCAGACGGATCCCCCTCAGCCAGCGCATTCTGCGCTCAGCTGTCTCCCCAGCTGCTATCTGCACTTCCCGGGACCTTGGCACTGATGACCGAGATTAATGCTGGCCAGGGAAGGCTACGTGTCCCGCCATGTCCCGCCTCCGGTGTTTTGGCGGCCGTGATGGTGATTGACTCATGCTAGGGCGGGTCTAGCAGCCATGCACTCGCATCCCGGGGCCTTGCCGGCTATGGTTGCCATCGACTCCTGCAGGTGGAGGGGGGGTTTCACACCATTCTGCCAGCCACGTGCCCGCCTCTGAGGATTTGGCAGCCTGTGAGGGCAACTGACTTCTGCTGGGGTGGGTTGTGTAGCCACGTGCCCACATCCCAGAGCCTTGGCAGCCTGAGATTGACACTGACTCCTGCAGGGGTGGGCTGCATCACCCTGCCTCCTGGGGCCTTGCTGGGGTGTGCCCAGGAGAAAACTAGAAGCCACTGGCAGAATGATTTTAGGGACAGTTCCTGAAAGGTGCAAATCCGACATGGGGTGGAATCAGCAGAAAAAACTCTAGCAATCAGAATAACCAGAGTAGATTAACCCCCACCCCAGGAAGGATGGGGCAGACACAATTGAAGACCCATTACATAAACAGATGTCTGAGATGTCAGAAATTGAGTTCAGAATCTGGATAGCGAATAAGATTAACAGGATGGCGGAAAAGAGGGAATTAGAATTTCAAATCATTCAAAAGCTGTCCCAGGAATTCAATAATTTCAAAGATAAAATGATCAAGGATTACAATACACCGAAATAAGAGGTTGTAGCCCTTAAAGATTTGAAGAGTACGGTTAATCTCTCCTTCAGAGGATGGACCAGGAAGAAGATAGGATCTCTGACACTGAAGACAAAGACTTTGAACGTGCCCAGACTTCCAAAGATTATGACGAATGGAGAGCAAAAACATATCTCTCACTCAGAGAGATCTTGGACAATTCAAAGAAAACTAATATTCACCTCATAGGAAAGTGATGAAGTTGCTTCACAAAACACAGAGGCTCTCCCTCATGAAATTATGAAAGAGAACTTTCCAGACATGCCAAGGGATCCTGAAATTCAGATAGCAGACAGCTTCAGAACCCCAGCGCAACTCAACCCAAACAAGACATCCCCCAGGCATATAATAATCAACTTCACTAAAGTTAACATGAAAGAGAAAATCCTGAAAGCTGCTAGATGCAAGAAATCATTAAATTACAAGGGGAAGAATATTAGAATGACTGCAGATCTCTCTGCTGAAACCTTTCAGGCTAGAAGAGGGTGGTCATCGACCTTCAACCTCCTAAAACAAAACAACTTCCTTTTTTTTTTTTTTTGAGACGGAGCCTCAAGCTATCCCCCTGGGCAGAGCGCCATGGCATCAGAGCTCACAGCAACCTCCAACTCCTGGGCTCAAGTGAGTCTCCTGCCTCTGCCTCCCAAGCAGCTGGGACCACAGGCGCCCGCAACAAGCCCGGCCATTTTTTGGTTGCAGCCATCATTGTTGCTTGGCGGGCCCGGGCTGGGGACTCGAACGCATCACCCTAGGTGCACGTGGCTCGCGCTTCAGCTGACCGAGCCACAGGCGCTGAGCCAACAAAACAACTTTCAACCCAGAATCCTTTATCCAGCTAAATTGAGTTTCATTTATGATGGACAAATTAAATACTTTAACAATATTCACATGTTGAAGAAATTTGCCATTACAAAACCAGCCCACCAGGATATCCCCAAACCTATCCTCCATAATGACCAGTGCAATCCTCCATCACATAAATAAACCCACCCAGAAAATTTTGATCAAATTCCAATCTCCACAGTGACAAAAGGATCAAAGATGTCCAATGAACCTTCAAAAAACTCAATACCCAAAACTATGCCAGGATTATCAATAGTCTCAATCAATGTAAATGGCTTAAACTGCCCTCTAAAGAGGCACAGGCTGGCTGACTGAATACAAAAATTCAAGCCAAATATCTGTTGCATCCAAGAAACTCACCTTATTTTAAAAGACAAGCATGGACTCAGGGTGAAAGAATGGTCATCTATATTCCAGGCTAATGGAAAGCAGAAAAAAGCAGGTGTTGCAATTTTATTCTCAGATACAGTAGGTTTTATTTTATTTTATTTTATTTTATTTTATTTTATTTTTGCAGTTTTTGGCCAGGGCTGGGTTTGAACCCACCACCTCCGGCATATGGGGCCAGCACCCTACTCCTTGAGCCACAGGTGCTGCCCGATACAGTAGGTTTTAAACCAACAAAAGTGAGCAAGAACAATGATGGTTACTTTATATTTGTTAAGGGTAGTACTCCATATGATGACATTTCAATTATCGATATTTATACACCCAATCAGAATGCACCTCAATTTTTAAGAGACACTCTAACAGACATGAGCAACCTGATTACTCTCAGCCCTGTCACAGTTGGAGATTTTAATACCCCTTTGGCAGTGCTGGACAGATCATCCAACAAGAAGCTTAGCAAAGAATTTCTAGATTTAAACCTAACCATTCAGCATCTGGACTTAATGGACATCTATAGAACCTTTCACCCTAATAAAACTGAGTACACATTTTATTCATCAGCCCACAGAACATTCCAAAATAGATAACATCCTAAGTCTGACCTCAGCAAATTTAAAAGAATAGAAATTATCCCTTGCATCTTCTCAGACCACCACAGAATAAAAGCTGAACTCAGAAACAACAGGAACTTGCAGACACAAACAAATCATGGAAACTAAATAACCTTATACTCAATGATACCTGGATCAAAGACAAGATCAAGAAGGAAATTACAAATTCTTGGAACTAAACAATAATGAAGAGACGAGTTATCAGAACCTCTGGGATACCACAAAGGTAGTCCTAAGAGGGAAATTTATTGCACTGCAAGTCATCCTCAAGAAAACAGAAAGAAAAGAAGTTAACAACTTAATGGGACACCTCAAGCAACTGGAAAAGGAAGAACACTCCAATCCGAAACCCAGCAGAAGAAAAGAAATAACCAAAATTAGAGCAGAATTAAATGAAATAGAAAACAAAAGGATTACACAAGAGATCAATAAATCAAAAAGTTGGTTTTTTGAAAAGGTTAATAAAATAGATAAACCTTTCACCAACCTAACCAAGAAAAAAGAGTAAAATCTCTAACCTCATCAATCAGAAATGGTAAAGATGAAATAACAACAGACCCC
>CAUYQV010014334.1:0-33494 GCA_963574575.1 Galagoides demidoff
GGCCTTATCAGAACCGTTCAGTTGGTGGTTTCTTCTGGTTGCCCAGAGAGACAGGCAGAGCGTGTCTGTTGTCTTCTCCCAGTTCTCGGGTGCTGGGGCAGCCGGGGTGCAGTGGAACAGCAACAGCTGCACGGGAGTGTGTGTGGCCGGATTAGACCTTGTTCAGCCTGCCAGGCGACCGGGGGGCAGGAAACTGGCAGCAGCCAGATCAGTCCTAGTTCAGCCCCTCTGGGGCAACTGGTGGAACAGGAGAACTGTATTAGCTAGATCAGTCCTAGTTCAGCACTCTGGAGCAGCCAGGGGGTAGGGGAATGGCAGCGGTAGCGCAGTGTACGCGAGCGACCAGATCAGTCCTAATTCAGCCCCACCAGAGTAGCTGGGGGGAAGCGGGGGACTACTTCACCGTCACCCGATGGACACATGCGGCGCTAGCAAGCCGTTCTGTGCCCTCCCAGTACGGGAGCCTGGAGCGGGGGACTCCTCCACTTCTGTCTGTGGGACGTATGTGGCTCTAGCAAGCAGTTCTGGGCCCTCCAAGAGTGGTAGACCCCTCCACCACCACCTGCAGTGCGAGCGTGGCTCTAGCAAGCAGTTCTAGGCCCACCCAGCTTGGGAGCCTGGAGCAGGGAACACCATCCCTGGCCTCCGTGGGGTGTGTGTGTCTCTCACAAGCTGTTTTGAGTCTGCCTGGAATGGAGGATGCCTCAGCCTCTGACTGCAGGACACTTGCAGCAATAGCGAGCGGTTCTGGGCCTGCCCAGAGCAGGAGCCTGCTGCTTGTGGGGTGTGCAACTCTAGCAAGCAGTTCTGGGTCCCACCTGGCTCCGTGAGGGCAAAGGGACCCACTCGGCAACTGGGTTAGTCTGGGAAGGTTAATAACTCCTTCCCCACCTTACATCCAGTCACTCATGATCCCCCAGGTCCATGACCCTATTCACTCCAGTAGGCCACTGCTCCCAGGGTTTACTTGGCAAACCAGCCAGAAATCTGAGTTCGGCAAGGGGGGCCTTGCGCATTTAAATTATGTTTCTATCTGGCTAGATTTCTCTGTAAATCAGAGGTTGCATTGAGCTTTACACTCAGGTGTCAATTCTAGCCTCTGCCCACCCACTGCCTTTGTCTCAGCCGCATTTGTCCCCTGAGGGCTGGCGCTCCACCCAAGAAAGTTATGTGCGCCCTGCCTGTGGCCGCTGTCCAAAACCCAAAGGGATGGGGCTGGGATGGGTCAATGGCGTCAGCCTGCCACTCAGGACTCCACCGCTGCTGACCTGGTGGCCCTGAGCTGACTCTCCTCTCCTCATGCCCGCACCACAGTCAGCACAGAATAGCACTAGCCCCTTCCCCCTCCACTTCTCTCAAGGAGATGCCCAAGAATCAGAACTCCATAGGTAACAAACCTCCGGATCTCGGAGTGGGTGGGTGTGGACTCCTCAGAGTTCAATGTTGCAGGTGGGGAATATATACAGATTTATACAGTTTTACAGTTTTATGCCTGGCTGGAGGGTGCCGTGGCATGCCAGCAGGGGTAGGAGGTCCAGTTTTTAGGGGATCTCTCTCGTGGGATAGAGTGGGAGGAAGTTTGAAATCTACTCGCTTGTGTGCATGGTGTAAATTGCGAGCCCTTTTTGTGGGGGAGGGGACTCCTGTCCGCTTGGTGGTGGATTCTGTACCTTTTGGTTGCATTTTAGGGGTCACAGCTCGCCTCAGGAAGGCTGAAGTGTGCTCCTCAATGTTCTCTCTTGGCTCTGCTCCAAACCATCAGCTAATTAGCTAAACTTCTGTCCTTTCAGCCTCCTTCTGGACGAGAGCTTCTGTAAAAAGCTGGCTGCAGTCCACCATCTTGGCTCCACCCCCAAAACAAATGGTTTTGTAATATACAAAAGTGTGGATTTACATGGGTCAAGTATGAAAGCTTGAGACAGACTATGTTATGGTCCATTATTTCACTTCTAAGAAACATAGTTGACAGTGTCCTTTCTGATTTCCCCGTGCAAGTTTTAACTTGCTTGGCTTATCAGTGTTGCTGGAAGGGCTTCATTTGTTTCCATCCTCACAGATTTAATGTTTTTTTATTTTTGTGTATCTCAAAACTTTTGTAATAACCCATGTACATCATGAAACCAAAGTGACTAAAGCCTAAAGCCCCACTGCAATTTCAGTGCCTTCATCCATGTAATTTGAATGGTCGCTCACCTCCACTCACGCTAAGGCAGGGCCATCTCACCCCCAGATCAAAGGCAGCAAACACCAGGGCCTTCTCCTTAAAAAGAAAACAAGATTCTCACAGACTCTTTAAAGAAGCTGACTGATAAGCTTACTGGCAAGTAAACTGGTAAGTCTTTCTTCTGTGTATGCATGTGACACACACAGATGAATAAAATCTGTGCAGATGGCTAAAACCTTTTTGATCTCTGCCATGAATAACAAAGGTCCCCAGAAATCCAGAGACTGCCTGAGAGTACACTGGTTGCTGTTTCCATTGGTTGATTAAAGTGTCCACACGTTCATGATTAATGGAGCCAAAGCTCCACCATGAGGGAGGCAAATATGTCATGTTATTCCAGGAAATGTCTGAAAAATCCTGCATCTGCTTAACTGGGCTTTCTTGTAAGTTCAGTATTCAACCAGAACAATTCTGGTATCATGGCTGAAAATCACCATATTGGTCCATTTTCTTCTTTTCTTCTATAGCACAAGCCCTAGCAGATGCTACGTAATAAAGAATAACAAATGTGTTAATTAAGGTTCTTGGTGTTGCTCAGGATCTTCAAGTTCATGTTCTGTGTGCAAACATTACTCTCCAATACCATAAAAACAAAAATTGAGTCTGAATCATTAGCTAACTCTCCAGTAACCTTAGACAACTGCTTCACAAAATTATTTTCTATAAATTCCTACTATGAATTTGTCTTCTTACCATTTGTTTTCCTGTCAGATGATATTCTGGCCACTTCAGAAAATCTGTTAATTTATTAATTCAATATATTTTAATACTTCCTTTATTGTAGACTTCATGCTAGACCCTGGAAAAATAAATATAAAATCTAGCCCCTACCATTAAAATAAATTGCTTAATAGGTGACATACAGAAATAAACCAGGAACTTCAAGGTGCTGGGACAAGTTGCTGTGACAATGGCCTTGGTGGGAGGGAGGAGGGTTCTCTCTCTGCCGCCGCTTAAACCTACCAGTGCAGGGTGGTACTAGACAGCAGACTAGGTTTTAGGTTTTATCACTTTTTTTTTTTTTAAGAGACAGAATCTCACATTATTGTCCTTGGTAGAGTGCCACGGTGTCACAGCTCACAGCAACCTCCAGTTCTTGGGCTTAGGCAATTCTCTTGCCTCAGCCTCCCAAGTAGCTAGAACTATAGGCGCCCACCACAATGCCCAGCTATTTTTTTGTTGCAGTTTGGCAGGGGCTGGGTTCTAACCTGCCACCCTCAGTATGTAGGACCAGTGCCCTATTCACTGAGCCACAGGTGCCACCCAATCAGTTTTTAAATTCTCTGTAGACACTGTACCTATAATGCCCCCACTCCCAGGCCACCTTGTTCCTGGCAGGAGACCAGTGTGCAGTATCTCAGAGGTGGGAGGAGAAAAGGTGGCACCTTTAGTCCCAGCTCTGAAGATGTCCTCTCACAGAGCTGACAGCCACTCCATGGACAGCTGAGCCTCTGGAGGGGAGCCCTGGAGAACTGGCCATGGTTTGAACATGAACCTCTTGAGATGTTCTCCCAGAGCTGTCCTGCTGAGAGACTCAGGCTAGTGTTAGGAGCCAAGGAGGGAACGCTCACGGTGTGTACAATGTCACTCCACTCACCTCCTGAGAAGCACTCAGGAGCACCCAGCACAGGGAAACCCCAGAATGCCAGGGCATGAGCACAGCAGGAGGACCCAGGGTTCAGACACCAGAGAATACTGGGAGCAAAGGGCCCTGTAGGGCCAGACAACTGAAAGAAAATGCAAGCCATGGATGTTACTAGTAGCCACACTAAGAAGAAAATCAGACATGTGAAGTCCATTTTAATAATATACTTTGTTCAATCCCATATAGCCAAAATGCTATGATTTCAAAATGTAATCAACATAAGCCATAGCTGAGCAATTTTACATTCTCAACGAATTTTACGTGGTGTGTATGGTGTAACATACACGTACAGCACATCTTAATTCAGATACCAAATTTTCATTAGAAATGCTTGATCTATACTTAGAGTTCAGAAAATTTACAGTTAAGAAACTAGCTTCTGTTGACCCAAGTGGTTCCAATTACATTTAAAACTTTTTCCATAACTGAATCAAGTATCTGTTTTTAAATTTAAAAGAATTAAAATCAAACTGAAAACCCTGCTGCTCAGGTGCACAGCCGCACTTCATGTGCTCCACAGCCCTCTCCCCACCTGACTGGGCAGTGCACATCTACAGAACCAAGCAACCACTGGGCATGGCAAGGGGAGGACCCCAGCGTTCCAGACAGTATTGGGGGCACGGCCTGACAGCTAAGGGCTCCAGTTGAGGGAAGTGAGAAAAGGTCACAATGTGAATTTCTTGGATATTGACTTTGTAAGGAAGGAGGGAGACAACATATTAGCAACAGGGGATGCTAAAACAACAGGTGGCTTCTTTTTTGTAAGGTAGGGGGGTGTTGGGAACCTTGACAGTCTTCAGAGAGAGATTAAAATATGAGAATATCACAGATGCAGTTCTTGCCTTTATCTGGGACTTTATTCTCCTGAAATCCCTGCTTAGAGCAACATGCAATAGTGATGGTCATAACAATAAAGTTTACTGAGTGGTCACTATGTGCTGACTATACTTACCTTATCGTTTATCTCATTTTAATCAGCATGTAACCATGGAAATGTAGGTTTTTCTCTTAGAAGAAAAGCAGAAACTGGAACAGTCATTGTAAAGTCACAATAGGAACTGACTCATAATTCCAATCAGAGCACAATTGATAAGGAATATGCTGGCATTTGGCTCCTGGAACTGACAGGCCAGGCATCCCAGAGTGTTCCCATGCTGTCTGGGCCTTGCTTTTACTTTACTGTATGCATAACTGATATGATGCTGCTTCTGCCGAGGGCGTGCCGGAACACTGGAGGAAGTGTGGATTCAGTGCAATGGCATCCCCTGGGGAGTTGAAAACCTTGAAGACAGTATCACCTGTAAGTAGCATTTGAAAACTGTTGCTTCACAGTGGGGACATGGAGACACCTCTAAAATCCTCTTGTTTGTCCGCCATGCCCAAATCCCATGCAAAGCCCTGGGACAGGCCCCTCTGTCTGTGACTGGAAGTTGTAAGGAAAGGCTGTTTATTCAAGCCAGCCCCACAAAGAAGGAAACAGCTGCTCACACATGCAGAAAACATGTCTAGCCCACTTCAAAAGCATTGTGCGTTTCTAACCACTGAAGGAAAGAATTCTGAAAAGAAAGCCGTAAATAAGTCTTCCAGGGGAAGACATGTTCAGCATCTTTGATTGCTCTGTTGAAAAGCAGAACTTTTGGCTCACTTTTTTCTTTTGCTGATCTGGAGCCAATAAAGCTATTGACATAATTTTCTTAAAATTGAGCATTAGAAATGTATATTTTTTAAAAAAATGTTTGCCCATTTGGAATAGCAATTCTGACCCATGAGCAAGAGATGGTGACTTCACCTGGTCTGGAGAATTCTACTGCCAACCAGGCCCCAAAGTTCTGCAGGAGAACAGCGGGTGGAAGAAGAACTACACCACAGCTTCAGGTCCCCAAGAGAGGACTTTGGTAAGAAGCTAACCCCAGGCTCCCTGCCTCACAGGGTCAGGATCCTTTGTCTGAATGGGTGGGACAGGTTCAAGGGACCAGTGATGTCTGGTCAATACAAAGACTCCACAGAACTAGCTAATGTTCATATAATACACTTCCTTGTGCTTTGTACATTTCTCTCTTTAAATTCCTTTACTCTTCATAGCAAACCCTTAGAGATTTGGACACTGAGGTACGGAAAGTCTATGTAACCTGCCCAACATCGCATAGCTAGCAAGGTGCAGAGCTGGAACTAGAAGATAGGCTGTTTGCCTCTGAATCTGCCAACGTGTATACTAACCCTATGCACTTCATTTCAACTCATCTGACCTCTGAGGTGGTTCTTGCATTTAAATCCTGATGAGCCCGGAGAAAAAGGAAAAGTCACTCAGATTTTCTGAGCAAAAATTACAACCAAGTTTTCCTAATGTATACATAGCTGAAATTTTATGGGTCAGAACTTTACTGAAATCTGACTAGATGTTTCCCTAACTTATATTTAAATGAAGTTCTTCCTGCTATCCTTTCCAGACACAGGCCAGTGAGTCATAAGTCACATTGGTCATAAGTCACAGCTATCCCAGAGCAGGAGGAAATACATGGTTTCTTTATGAGCTGAGTTCCTGATGAAGGTTCTAGATGCTCAGAAGGAGACAGAGGCCAAGCTACCTCTTTGCAACATCCCAAAGTCAGTGAGTCTGGCAGGTCAAGTGGGGGGACTCTGTGCATTACCCACCTCCATGGTCAGGGCCACCACCTTTTGAAGAAATGACTATTCTCATCCACGCCAGGTCTGAGAGCAATATCACAACAAAAGACAAGAGAAGCTGAACTTCAGCTTCCAAAAGCTAGAGCTTCTCCCCACTAAACGCCCCTCCCTGGAGCAGTCAGCTCTCTGAATTCTGGACAGAAAATCCCAGGAAATAAACACATCAGAGAGCCTGGGAAGGTCTAGAGCTCCATCAAATGTCAGAAGTGTTGCCAGCCTCTTAATTGATGCCAACAGCAGCCATGGAACAAAGCCAACCAAACTCCCGGGAGCCCAAAGAAAAGAGCGGGGCTCCTGGCCACAGCTGGTGTGTGAGCTGCAGGCACCACAGCGGAGAGGGTCCGTGGCTCGCTTGCAGTTCTGTGGGCTGGTTGGGATCCTTGTAACCAGTCCTGGATAACTTTCTTGTCCCCAGAGTCTAGCCAAAAGCAGAAAGTCCCAGCTATAAGGAGGATAGAAACCCTAAAACTGTCGGGACCCCTCCTTGCATTTTTGGGACAGCAACCCAGCCTGCAGTGCAGAACTGAAAATATGAGGCAGGGAGGGAAGTGATATTTATCAAGCATGAACTGTGAGCCAGGGTTTTTCCATATAGTACCCTTAAAACCTTGCAAGGCCAGTGTCAGTATCCCTGTCCACAGGGTGGGAATGAAAGCAGAGGAAGGTGGTACAGTTCAGGTTGTAAAGCAGCAATTTGAATACTGTATGGTTGACTCCAAATTCTTATTTCAGAAACTGTGGGCATTTTTACCAATTCATTTAATTTCTGATAGTGAGCCCTAGGCCCTGAGAGCTGAAGAGAGATGCAGAGACTGTGGCTCAGCCCTTCCAACAAGGGGGAGGAAACAGCGTCCTGAGAGCTAAAGACAAGGGTCCCAAGAGGGCTGGCACAGTGCACCTCAGCAGGGTCTCCTCTGGAGGGCTCAGAAAGCCACAGTCAAGGTCTCTGCAGGGTTGTGTCTCTTTCTGGACTCAAGTTCACTTAAGTTGTTGGCAGAATTCAGATCATGTGGTTGTCGGGGATCCTCGTCTCCTCACTGCTTCTGGGACTGTTCTCAGCTCCGTAGGGCCACCTGCATTACTCTGTGGGTTGTCTTCTCCCTCTAGGAACCCACAGCAGCACGTGGAGCCTTCTCAGGGTTTCCATCTCCGCAACCTTCCCTCCTGCCCATCTCTGGAACAGCAGCCAGAGAGCTCTTTGCCGGTGAGGGCACATGTGATTTGGTTGGGCCCAGCCAGGATAATCTCTCTATTGTAAGGTCCATAACCTTAATCACATCTTCAAAGTCCTTTTTGCCACATGATATAACAAAGCTACAGTTTCTAGAGTTAGGGCATGAACATCTTTGGTGATAGATAGGGTTACAAAAGCAGAATGAAGTATTCAGCCCCCACACAAATCTCACGGCTATGCACTGCCAAAGGAGCTCTCAGCAGAAGGCTGCATCAGTGCAGTGACTCCCTGCAGCCCTGCAGAGAGGGAGGAACCGGGTACACTGGGTTTTTATGGATGCACTGGCCTGCTATCGAAGCGGGCCTTCACCACTGTGAGGACTACTTTGAAGCCTCAGGCCATTCAACAGACAGATGAGCAGATATAAATGCCAGGAATTTACTGCAAAATATTCATTTGCATGTTCCTTTATTCAGTCATTCTATAAACATTTATGGAGCACTACTACAAATAGGCAACGTGAAAAAGATTTGTGGATTTGCAGAAACTTCAAATCGCTCACGAGCCAGCACCTTTGCTCAGTTCATGTGAATAACTGAATTGACCACATTCAGGCCTGTGCAAAGGTCAATGTCCACACGGCCCATGCACACTGCAAACCCCACATGGGCAGGGCTGGGGCTGGCAGCAAGTGAGCAGCTCTGCTCCCAGGTGGAAGGAGAGGACCACGCCAAACGAGAGTTAGGGGGCCTGTGGCCACTACCATTATTCATTCAGGCCCCTGTCCCAGGTCTCCTTTCCTGGGTGCCCAGCAGAAGGGGTTTGGGGATTCCATAGCCCAGCACGACATGTGCCTGGCTCCCTCAGTGAGTCCATCAGGGCTGTCCTGCTTGGGCGCAAATGTGTGGGACCCTCACCCTGGCTGCTTTGCCAGAGCCTTTGACCTCTATATAGGGTGGGGTGGTTCCTTTGGGTCTCTCCCCACTCTGCAGACCAACTTCTGTGAAAACCTGAAATGATCCAAACAACAGCCTTTGCAGTGGTCACTTTTCAAAAGATCCAGCATTCATTACAAAACATCTTCAAATAGCAAGCTTTCTTTCATTGTGGTTCTGTTTAGTAACAGATTCAGAGTTGTAAAGCTGGAAGAGGCTTTTCGAAATAAACTTTTTACTTCAAAGCAAGAAAAATGGGGCCGAAAGAAGGTGTGCGGCCCTGCCTAGGAGCACAGCCAGCTGGCACAGGTGGGACTAGAACCAGAATCTCTAAGTGCTGCCCTCTCTCCACTGCTCCACCTGCCTCCAACAGCAACAGCAGCACTTACAAATGGGCAGACACAGCACAGAGCAGCGTGCATCCCAGCAACAGGCACATCTCTTCATGTGCAGCTAGGGTGGGCGCTGGCTAGGAGTGGGAAAGCTGGGTTCCAGTCCAATTCCAAAGTTTGAGCTATATGACCACAGCAAGGCCTTTGGCCTCTCTGGATTTCATTTCCCTCAGATATAAAATGAGGATTGAAGTGAATGAGACCTGAAGCTTTTCCCTGCTCCAATGCCCATGACTAAATGCAGAGACCTGGCAGAGTGAGCCACGTGCTATGAGCTGGGCGGGGTCATGCTGGTTTAATGTGTGTGGTTCAAACCTGGCGCTGGCACAGGAGTGCCCACAAGGATGGGACACTCTCCCATCCCACTGCGGTTCCCAGCAAGAGCTGGGGAACATGGGGCTGAAAGCCAAGGGAGTAGGTGGTTCAGGTGGGATGTAGTGGGAAGCAAGGACCCACCTTCCCCTCTTACTCAAGGAGGAAGGAGACAGCTATGCCCTGCACTTTCTCAGTGGAGACACAGGCAGGGAGAGCAGAGGGCTACCCCTGAGCCCAGAGCACCCAGTTCTGCCTTCTGGCCAACGTCCCCCTCACTCCCTGCCCCTCCCACAACTGCAAGCACTGAATGTAACCTTCACTTTCTTCCCAGGAGAGAGATAGGACAGATGGGATTCCCACCCTGAGCAAACAGAGGTCCCGTAAAGTGACCCAACAGTTCTGCTACCCATGGCATGGCACAATACTGGCATCAGCGTGGGCGTCCCTGTTAGATGGCAGTGCAGTGCAGACGGGCCTTCCGCAGATGGTAAAAGATCATCCCCCAGTCCTTATGCCCAGCACTGATACATTCTGTGCATCATGAGAGAGGTCAGAAGTGCACACAAGCTGGCAATCGGGCAAGAAGGACATTCAGAGCTCTCACAGGAGGGTAAGGAAGGCCTGGTCAGCTGAAGCTGTGCTGACGGCGGGTTGGAGAGTTCAGAGGTCAGAGAAGGCAGAAAGCTGGTAGGATTCTGCAACTGGGCTTGCCATCTTGCTCACCAACCTAACACCATGTGCTTGGCAAAAATAAGGACATCTCAAGACAATGATAAATGTGGTCCAAAGACAGAGACACGGACCTGACTCCCCGATGTTTCTCAGGCAGTGTTACAGTCTCCACACTCACACGTGCCCTCAGTGTGTAGAGCATAGGGGGAGTGCAGGGGGGCTCTCCCTCCCACGTCCTCCCAGCATTCGGTGGCTCTCCCTGCCAGAGTTGGACTTGACATCCCACCAACACAGGTGGCTGCTCTGATCCCCCCCAGCAAAAGACTTAAGCACATAAAAAGGAAACCACCTTATGAAAAGCAGCAAAACTCTCAAAAGTTAAGAACTAAAATATTTAGAAAGGCAACCCCTCAAAAAGTGACTGAAGTATATTCAACAAATGGAAATTCCCCATCCAGAGAACAATGGTGCTTAGCCCAGCAAGGGGGCAGCAGCAAGGAGGCCTGTGTGTGAGATGGAAACCATCTCCAGGACACTCCCCTGCCCTCCATGTGGACTCACCAGAACAAAGCGTGTCTTTGCATCCTTGTCACATCTTCATGAAACCCAGAATCAAGGTTTCCCGTATGGGCCTGCCTTCATGTTTTGGAGAAAACAAAGGATGATGCTTCACAGGGCACCAGGGAGATGTTGGGATGCACAGATGTGTGGATTACCTGGGCCCAGCCTGTCACCTCCTGAGTGGTCCCATGAACAAGTTTCAGTGACCCCTGCATGCTCTGTAGGACTCTCTCCCTCCCGTGGGTTAGATTCTCAGGCCAGCAGGGTATGGTGACCAGAACCCTGAAACTTTTAACTTACTGCTTAAACTTTCTGAGTTGTTTCCCCATAGTGATTGATTTTCTACAAGACAAGAAGCTGAAATTCTGAAAGCCCCTGGGCAGGATCCCTCCACCCCCACACCTGCCCTGGTACTCACAACCCGTGCTCTCCATGGGTCGGAGAGACAGATGTGAGGCTGCTTCTCCCTTTCTGCCCACAAGACATGCTTCATATTAAACAACCCTTTTCTCGTTAGGGGCCTCATTTCAATAATTGCACCTTGGTGTGGTGAGTGA
The DNA here is from genome assembly GCA_963574575.1 of Galagoides demidoff. Taxonomy (NCBI): domain Eukaryota; kingdom Metazoa; phylum Chordata; class Mammalia; order Primates; family Galagidae; genus Galagoides; species Galagoides demidoff. The sequence continues at coordinate 11,161 of CAUYQV010014334.1, forward strand.
CTGGACCTCAGCTGAAACCCCCTCGGGGTTTCAATAAATGCAGTTTTACTGAGAATGGAGTGATTAGCACAAGATCGTCCTGGAGCTTGGTGACAGGACAGGAACCTGGACTTAGAGCTTTGGACTCCTAGTCTAGAAAGGCATAGGGTACTGCTGAGGCCCTGGGAGGTCCTCTCACTGCCTCCATGGGGCCATTCCCTCTACTTTTGCCCTCTCAGCCTCATGCATATAGCATGGTGGGGGCTGTGTCTGTGGCCTGTGCTGGGCAGGCAGGAAGGAAAGGAGGGAGTGAGGGCAGGGCTCAGCTGGAGCCCACTGAGGCCATGGGGAGCTCTAAAGGAATGGGGGACTGTGAGTCTCCAGGGTCTGGCACATTCCATCTCATGACATCAGCTGCACAGCAGGGGTAGGAGTCTGTGCTCCTGGTCTCCACTGTGAACTGTCCCCAGTGGGCCAACCCCCCACCCACATATGCTGTCTCCACTATCAGAAACACCTTGTGTCCCTCCCATGCCCAGGTATGGTCCCTTCCACAGGGACTCTAGGCGGGAAGTCTGCCCCCAGGAGGCATCAGCCTGGGGACTGATTGGTGGGGAAATGAGCTGGGAGGCCACCCTGTCCCACTTGGTGACATGACTGTCTGACTTGGTGCCTAGAGAAGGCAGGATTTTTCTTTTAAATACTGAATTCTAAGAAAAACTAAGGAGAATGACAGCTCTATCAGCATGCAGCTGGAACGCCTGACTGCCAGTTTTAAAAAAGTTCATATCTATTTATGAGGCGAGGCTTAACCTCTATGGGATTTGCAGTGTGTGGGTTTATATTTCTCGATCCTCAGAAACTGTGAATGTCTGTGTGACGTTAGACTGCAGGCTCTGAGTGCTGGGCAGTCTCTCCCATCAGCTAGAAGTCCATTTAGACAAAGGAGTGAATAAAATGTTTCTAGTTCTGTTTTTTTTTGTAATCCACTCTAATTGTAACTTTTTAGAAAATATTATATAAAATTGCTTCAAATTGTTTTAAAGTGAAATTAACTTCAAATATAATTTTTAAAATAAATATAAGGTATAGAATTTTATTGGTAGCAACTAGCAAAACCAAACATTTTAACGTGCCATGTGTGTTTGTATCTAACTGCGTATCCCCATCCCTCACCATACCATCTGTGCCACCCTCTAACTGAGTTAGATATAATTTAGCCACAGCCTGGTTGAGAGCAAAACCCTGAATTATGCCATCTGAGGCCAAGGGAGAGATCAGCTTTGGAATACATATATCTGAAACCTCCGGGAACAATCATTCTCTGTTTCTCTCCGCTTCCCTCTTTCTCCCTCCGTCTTTTCACCTGCCATCTTGGTCTCTTTCTTAGCAACCAAGTTTCTAATTGAAAAGTGTGGTTGTAGCCCATAATCCCAGCACTATGAGAGGCTGAGGCAGGAGGATCACTTGGGCCAAGGAGTTGGAGGCTGCAGTGAGCTGTTATCGCACCAATCTCCAGACCATGCAACAGAGTGAGACCCTGTCTCTTAAGGGGGGAAAAAAGATGTAATTGCATCATCTGCAGATAAACCAAAAAACAGGTGTTCCATGAACAGAGAAGACAGTCATTTGTCCTTCCTCCCAAAATAGAACAATGAAGCATAGAATTAATATTAGTTGTAGATGTTAAGAAATTAAAAGAAAGCTACTTTGTCTAGATTCACCTTTAGGCAAGAACTGTTCTGAGTAAGTGTGTGTGCTTATGTGCATGTTACATACACAGACTGCAGCAAGATGACCCAAGCATTTTAATAAATTTGACAATCCAGTCAGCTAGTTTGGAGCCTCCCAACTTCCCACTATCAGGCTGTCCCAGTCTGATGCATAGCTGTAAAGAAATCCCTGAGGCTGAAAATCTTAGAAAGAAAAGAGGTTTATTTGGCTCAGTTCTGCAGGATCTACTGGAAGCTTAGTGCTGACATCTGCTTCTGGAGAGGGACTCAGGCTACTTCTGCTCCTGGTAGGAAGGGAAGTGGGCGGGCACATGTGCAGAGATCCCATGGGGAGAGCAGAGGAAAGAGAGACAAGGGGGAAGTGCTAGGGTCTTTTTAACAACCAGCTCTCCTGGGAAAGACAGTGAGAACTCACTGACTTCTGAGGAAGGTACTAAGCCACCAGGTCCTGCAGGGGGGAGCCACCCATATAACCCAGACATCTCCCAGGAGGCCCCACCTCCAACATTAGGGGTCGAATTTCAGTATGAACTTTGAAAGGTCAAATACACAAACTATCTCACTGGAACTCTATCAAACCCCTGTGCCCACATGAGGCTGACTTATATCCTGTCTCAGGGACTAACCCCCCAAGTCCTGCTCAAGGATGATGCCCAGCATAGTGCTGGACTCTAGCTGTGCCCATGAGCAGAAGATGTAGCCAGGCCCTCAGGCATCTGTGCCCTCTGGGTTTGGAGCAGGAGAGGAGTCTGAAACAGGGGCGTGGCGATGGTGCTGTGTTTTGTTCTGGAAATCATCTGTCACTGGGTTACTCTCTGACTCAGGAGTCTGAACTATCACACACTCCTCTGGACACAATGGACACACTTTCCATTTGCACTGTTGATTTTGTTCCCTTCTCTGTGTGGAAAGTGATAGGCTATCTTTCAGAGCCTGCCCATGCAATGTGGAGTGTTTCTTGCAGAGTTTTATCTGTGCCTGTGGTTGGCTTCACTGCTCTCCACCCTAAGCCTTTTGCTCAATGCCAGACACCCTCCTAGGGAGACTAGCCCGGAGCTTAGTGAAGAGCTGGGTAGCACCTTAATGACAGGACTGGTTTTTTGTTTGTTTGTTTGTTTTGAGACAAGGACTTTAAGAATGACTTTACTCTTTGGAAGATCTGTGGAATGTGAGAACCCCAAAATGACAGATGACCACTCAGGCTTGGGCCTTGGTGAAGCCCAGTCAGGTTTCTGCAGGGTGTCACTTCACCTGTTTGCTTTCCATTCTGAGGATGGCACCAGGCAGGAGCTGCTGTGGAGACTGCCTGGCTGTCGCTCCCTCATCACAGAGCCTGCTCTGCTCTAGTTGTTTCCAAACAGCCTTCCCCACAGTAGAAGAGGACAGTGGGTGGAAGAGAAGTGGGAAGCTGGAAACATAGTAAACATTTTAAAATAGAAAAACAACTGAATGCAGATCGGCCCCCTCAGCAAGGGAGCATTTTAAGAATAGGACAACATAAAGATATACCATATAAGAACAATGGAACAACAAAGAAAATGGGAGGGAAAAAGTCTGAACCTTCACCAGGAGAGAATTACTCACATGAAACAGTCGTGCATGTGTGCAGCCCTAAGAACATGAGCGCAGTTCTGCAGCACCGACTCTCAACACCCCCAGGAGAACATGTGAAGCAAAAGACAAGACAAAAAAAAAGCATTATCCTGGAATTCTACATCTGGGGGAAAGACTTTCCATAATTATGGCAAAATGAAGTTGTTTATTTATTCTTTTTTTTTTTTGGAAACAGAGCCTCAAGCTGTCCCCCTGGGTAGAGTGCCATGGCATCATAGCTCACAGCAACCTCAAATTCCTGGGCTTAAGTGATTCTCTTGCCTGAGCCTCCCAAGTAGCTGGGACTACAGGTGCCTGCCACAATGCCTGGCTATTTTTTGGTTGCCGTTGTCATGTTGTTTGACAGGCCAGGGCTGGATTTAAACCCACCAGCTCTGGTGTATGTGGCTGGTGCCTTAGCAGCTTGAGCCACAGGCGCCAAGGCAGCAAAATGAAAATTTTTCAAACATATAAAAGCAGAAAGAATTCATCTCCAGCAGACCTGCCCTACAAGAAATAGTAAAGGAAATGCTTCAGACAAAAGGAAGACTGTACCACATGGGAGTCTCTAGACCTACCGAAAAGAATGAAAAGCACCCCAAACTAGAAGATGGCCATGATAACATTTCATAAAACATTTCCCAGCAGAAGCTGGTGCTTTGCTCCCCTTTTTTATTCCCATATCCTATAGTAGGATGGCTGCACACACAGAGCTTTAAGAAATTTTATAAAATATTAATAATAATAATAGTATTAAATGTCAAAATATCTATCTCTGATAGCTCATAGCAGATACTCATTAAATGTTGAAAGATGGAAGGAGGGAAGGAGGCAAAAGGAAAGGAGTGAAAGAAGTTGGGAGGAAGGGAGAAGGAAAGAAAGGAGGGAAGGAGGGAGGCAGCGGTGGGGAGAGGGAGAAAGGGAGGGAAGGGGGGTGGGTGCACCAAGCTGCTGTGACACTTCCCACATTTCCTCTTCACTTGCAGGAACCCTGTCTCCCTGTGGTCAGCAGAAGGCCTGGCCTCTCCCTCTGAAGCGGGCTTATTCAGCCTACAGCTCCTCCAAGGAGCATCCAACCATTTTTCTTTTCTGCTGAACATTGGAAAAATAAGAGTTGTCTTGGGACATGCAGTAAATACACAAACACTAATGAGCAAAATAAAGGTTCCTGCACACTTTTTGTGATATCCAACAGCACAGATAAGCAAAAGTCCTCGAATAATGTGCAGGGGCCTGAGGGCTACAGGTTGGACACTCTATCAGACAGTGGGAGAAAATAAAAATGACTTAGCAGCGTGGCCTCCAACTCTAAGGATGTATCAGCACATTGAACCAACACCCATAAGGGGGCACATACTGAACAATGGCAAGACCAACAGGGAGTGTCCAGTTCCCACAGAATGTTTTACACCACACTGGTGACAGACACAGACCATTCATTCCCTCCTGGCTGCATTTACATTAAATCAAGAATAGCATATTTACATTCTGTGCCCCACATCTTAACCCAGGCCAAAGAAACTTGATGGAGCTTGACCATAATGAGCCTGTCACTGGTCATTAACACCCCATGTCCTCAGCAGTAGCAGGGTGGTGGGGTGGTGGCGGGTGATGGTCAGAGGAATAATCACCTCTCCAGGATGTGCAGGATGTTGAGAGAGCCCAACGATTTCATGACATGTCTGTCCAAAAAGCTATCTAGAGCATGTTAACAACAGCAAAGCGTTTTCTAGTGACTCCCTCTTACTTGTTACTAGTCAACGTGCCTTGTGGATGTTAGATTTCATCTTCATGATGCAAAGAGCACTCAAGAAGACAGTCAGCTCAATCAAATAATCATCAGTTTTGTCTAGACTAAAAATAATCATTTGAATCTTCCATATTTCAAGATGCTATGTGAATAGGCACTGACAAGGAAAGAGCCTAAAGAATGACCTTTTGTCCCAGCCATCCCAGTTGGGGAGCGGGGTCCCACCCTGACACTCCCGGAGCCAGACTGTCGCGGGGGTTTTGTATGTGCCTGGGAGGGGGGACCTCCGCAGGACAGAGAGGGGCCCCCTGAGCTGACCTTCCTTGGGCCAAAATAAACAGTGTCTCTGTGGTCATTATTTTAATTAGATAATTTAATCAGTCCTGACATGCTTTCTGTACTAGGAAGAGCATGCCCAAACTGCTGCAGGCCTGTGATATTGAAAGGTCTGACTTTTTCTACTGACTCCTGGACATAAAAATAAAGGAAAGGGTAGGAAGAGTTATTTTCATTCTTTTCCCTTCATGTAATATCACTGAATTTTTTTCGGTGGTCTGTGGAAGAAAACAATTCCTTAGAACCAATTTTTCAAAGAAAGTTACTCATTTTTCTTAATCTTCCTAAAACACCAGGATTGCAGAATACACCCTGTCCCTCTGCACCAGGCTGGTCCCTGGTCAAGCACAATGCAAAGGTACATTTCAAATCTATTAAGAGTAGAGTATAAATGTCTGACCACAACAAGTAAGTTAGTGAGGTGATGGTTATGTTAATCAGTTTGATGTAAGCATTCCACATTGTATATCAAATCAGCACACTGTCTCCCATAATTGTACACAATTATGATTTAATAAATAAAAAAGTTCAGTCCTGATCTGCGAGCCTTCTATGGGGAGAGGAGAGGGAAGAGGGCAAATTACAACATACAACACCTTAGTGTTTGGAAAAGCGTGATTAATAGGAAAAACAACACACTTTTAAACAAAATAGAAGCACTATTATGCTCTCTTAGGCAAAAAGGGATCAGAAAAATACAGGGCCCCCATGTCTAAATTATTTTCTAGGAAAACTCTTTTCTGCTCCTCAAAATTTTCCTTTTACCTGGATGGTGGGCTTTATATTTGCTTTCTCCAGAGGATGTTTGGGGACATTTTCCTAGGCCTGGCTCCCTCCCCTCCTCCAGGCTGCTCCAGCTGCTCTGAATAGGACTGACTTACTTGGGAAGCATGTTCAACTCGATCTTTCTTTACCCAAGTGCCTGAACTCTCATTTGCTTTCTCACTACAATAAACTCTGCAGAGCCTCTTAGAAACCAGAGTCACCCCTCCCAGGCCATGCCAATAATTTCCCCCAATTCTTCCCCCAGAGCAGCTCCTTGCAAATGAATGGCTGCTGCAGGGACCACAGAGAGGCCCAAAGAAGCAAAGATGTGGGTCTGGAAGAGAAAGAAGTAAGTCTTCCCATTTCCCCCATCCCCTTTTAATGTTAAATGTTGAAGGATGCTCCTCAGGTTAAGAACAGCCTACCAGAGCCCCTGCTCAGTCCAGCTGCCTAACAGGCAGACAGCACCCACCTCTCAAGGAGGGCGTGACGCAAGGGTTAAAGAGCATAAAGTTTGGCACAGAGTCTGGTGGCAGATGCATGATGGTAGGTCTCACTATTGCTATTACACTGTGTCCTCCACCTTTATTTACTCTTCTCCACCAAGACACATCCACCAAGTCTCACCCCATCTCATTTGCCTGCCAAAAGATGACCCACATAGAATAGAGCACAGAGGTCTGTTTCTCGAGGAAGCAGTCTCTAGGGTTGGGTTTGGAGATATAGATTCAAAGCATTAACATCCTCACAGTGTTCTAAAATCTATGCTTTTATAAATCACGCCGCCCTGAAGAGTTGCCATCCACCCCTCTGAGAAGAAGGAAACAGGCCACAGGGCTGCGTCCCTGCAGGCGGCGCTAATGGAGGCTCCCCCATGCAAATGCTAGAACTTTGCTTCCCATTGAGCCCTGATACTTTCCCAAGAAGTTTAAGTATCTCAAGGGAAACATCTAGGGGCAAATCCAGAGGAGGTGAAGACAGGGTCCAGAGAGCCCAGCTCCCAACTTCAAAGCCAACTTTCCAACTCTGAAATGAAGGAAGTCTCCTTTTCTCCCATGTGTCTCTGCCTTGCTAAATATAAATGGATCTTGGTTTATATTATGCTGCCTCTAATTGAATCTCATTCTTTGTTTGTTTAATTCAGGAACAGTAAACCATCTGAATGGCTCCCTGTGAAGCCTGCCTCTGCAGCCAGCTGGGTTCCCAGCGAACTGGAGGCCAGGCAGGCCCTGCCTGGCAGCACTACTGTGTGCAGAAGCATGGCTGGGATGAAAGGCAAAGATTCGAGCACACCAGTTCTAGCAAATCCATCAGCATAGTTCACTACATTAAGGACTCAAAGAGAAAAGATGATGCCTGCAGATGCTACTGAGGCAATTAAGGACACTAACCCTACATTTTTTTCTTGACTTTAACCAAAAAGGTCCTCTGTAAAATGAGAGCCGATGGTACTTCTTTGACAAGATAAAATACAATCCTCAGATCTAAGAGCAACATTAACTCACCTTCAAGGGCAGAATTCTAGAACATTAGCCAAATGAGGGAAAGAAAACTGCTTATGTGGAACCATGACCCAAGACCTCTTAGTGTTAGAGATTTTTTTAGATATTAATTTATAACTATGTTTTTACTAAATTCCAATTTCATTTGTTTTCAGCTGGGTTTTCTGGTATATAATCATATCATCTATACATAACAATAATTTTGCTTTACCTTCCCACTTCTTTCCCTTTTTATGTCTTCAAGCATAATTTTAAATATAGGGATAATGCCATTATCTTTCTTTTGTTCCTGACCTTCTGGGAAGTGTCTGTAGACACAAGTGTTGGCAAGGATATGCAGAAATTAGAACCCTTGTTCTCTGGTGGTGGGAATGTGAAATAGTGCCACTGCTGTGGAAAACAGTATAGAGTTTCCTCCAACAGTGGACCTTAGAATTACCATCCAATCGAACTGTTCTGCTGGGTGTACAGCAAAAAGAATGGAAAGCAGGGTCTTGAATAGATAGTTGCATACCCATGTTCATATCAGCATTATTTGTAATAACCAAAGGCAGTAACAACCCAAGTGTCCATCAACAGACAAGTGGATCCACAAAATGTGGTCTATCCATACAATGGAATATTATTCAGCCTTACAAAAGAAGGAAATTTGAACACACACTGAGACATGCACTAACCTTAAAGATACTGTGTTAAGTGAAATAAACCAGATACAAAAGGCACTGTATGATTCCACTTACATGAGGTACCTAGAGTGGTGGAATTCATAGAGACTGAAAGTAGAATGGTGGTGGTGGGTGGGGCTCAGTGGCTCACACCTGTAGTCCCAGCACTCTGAGAGGCCATGTGAGGAGGATCTCTTGAGCTCAGGAGTTGGAGACCAGCCTCAGCAAGAGCAAGACCCCAACTTTACTAAAAGTAGAAAAACTAGCCAGACATGGTGGCACATGCCTGTAGTCCCAGCTATTTGGGAGGCTGAGGTAAGAGGATCACTTGAGCCCAAAGTTTGAGCTTGCTGTGAGCTAAGAAGCCAGGGCACTCTACCCATGGTGACAGAAAATGGTTGAGAGGTTAAATTTTATGATCTGTGTATTTTAACACAATTAAGAGACAGAAAGTAAAAAGAAGTGGGCCGGGTTAAACAGTCTTTATTAAAATATTGTTTTAGGTATTATATGACCCAAATGGCTTCAGATAATAATGGTCATTAATACTCCAGTGTGTACAATGGGAGGACTAAGTGGGCAGCCCTTGGACAGAGTGCAGTGGAACAGGACACCATCCTTACGGAAGTAACACCAAACTGACAACCAAAAACATTTGAATGGCCATTGAAATCTTCACAGCGGTCTCTGGAGAAATGGAAAAGGGTGTCTCATTCATGACTCAGAGCAAAATTTCTCACAATTCTCTGACCCCTCTTCCCTGAGCACAGCAGCAGATGGTTGTGAACCCCACCACCACCCCACTCCACCTGTATGGCTGTGTCTCTCTCCCTCCCTTCTCCCTGCTTTGGACCATACGCAGAGCCTTGCCAGTCAGGCCACTTCCATTTGCCTCCACCAATAAGACACAAGACATGGGCAGTCAGAGACAGATTTCTTCTTGGGCAAGGACCCGGGTAGCTGTGAACACTCCCAAGTTATGTCATTTTATTTTCCTCAAGGTGACCAGAGTTTGGAAGGCTGCAAGCAAAATGCTTCAGCCAGTTTACTGATCATAGCTATAGACCAAGTATCTGTATCCCCCCAAATTCACTTAATGCCAATTCTTCAGTGTGATGAGATTAGGAAGCAGGGCCTTTGGGAGGCAATTTGGTCATAAGAGTGGATTCCTCATAATGGATTCATGCCTTTATAAAGGTGAAGCCTTATTGCCTCCTCACCCTCTGAGGACACGGCAAGAAGATGACCATCTCTGAGCCAAGAGCAGCTCTCACCAGATGTGGAATCTGCCAGCACTGTGATCTTGAACTTTCCAGCCTCCAGAACTGTGAGGAATATATCTCTGTTGTTTTTTTGGCCACCCAGTCTATGATATTTTTGTTCTAGCATCCCAAAGGAACCAGACAATCACCATCCCCTGGGGAATGGTGGAGGAACAGGGCCAATTCATTTATATTAGACATCAGGAAACCTTTGTGGCTACCCCACAGGTTTCTGAACTGTGCATTTCACTGGACAGAGCTCCCTGACATCATCCCACTCCAGGTCCCTCATCCTTACCTAGGGGACTAAGAGACCCCTGCCCTCCCCAGGGCAGCCAGGTCCCAACACCAAATGTGAGAGAAGTGTGTGGAAAACTGGATATGATCATCAGACCAGAGAAATGGCCTATCCATCCAGTATCATATATCCTTCTGATAAAGTATGAGACAATTCAAACAACAGAAAACTATTTCTGAAAAGCCCACCAGAATTAGAAAAGTGTCTCAAGCTGTCCTTACTGGGCTATGAATCACTCTAATTTATAAGCTTTTGGTTCCAGGTTTGCAATGTTCTAACTTCCAAAGAAGCACAAGTAAGAACCTTCTGAGGGAAGAGATCTGAGGACACAGGAGCAGACAGAGCCCTTAGTTAGCAGGTGTCTACTCTCTGGACAGAAGGTGAAAGGTCAGGTGAGACCTGACCTCTTCCAAAGTCAACAACTATAAGGTCACTGATGGTTCACATCATTGCAACATCTTCCAACACAAGGCCAAGCCCAGAGTTTTTATGACTCAGGGTTTTCCATCTGATGTGGTTTTTGAAAACACAACTAATCCTTAAAGAGCATCTCTTATTTCAAACCACAGCTCAAGGCTATTTTCCAAGGAGGAGAGCAAGCCCACCTCTGAACTTCCTCCTCCCTCTTCATCTTACTGTCCAGTTAGTTAGTACATTACCCAACTGAGCCTCAGTGGCAGAATAGAGGAGATGGGAAGTCCTCAGAGAATGACTGTACTTCCAGAGCAACCCTGCCCCCAGTTTCCCTCCCCTCATGTGGTCCTGGGAGCCATAGGCCCCCAGCTTCTCATCTTAGATGCAGGTCCAGCCAGAAGCAGGCCTCACTGCACCCCTGCAGATACTCTCATTCATCCTAGCTCTGGACTCTGAACTCTACCAAAGGAGCAGGAATGGTTTCCAATAACAGGAGAAATCAAAACGCAACACTGGCTGATGTCCAAGGAGTTGCTGAAAGTGATCACTTTGAATCTTCACATGTCTCTGTCATTGGAGGGTTTTAAAAAAACACATTTCCCCCTGAAGTGGTTCCATGCCACTTCTCACAGTAAACGTGATGATTTGACAGCAATTATCAACTTAAAGTTTGTCCTTTCGTATAGCCACAGGAAGTGACTTTTTCAAATATTCTATTTGTTTATAGTATAAAGGAGTTTAAGAAATGACACCCCAAAATGCAAAGCTTGAACATGCTGATGACTTCAAACTTAGGGGAGCAGTGAATGCAGGGAGGGCCTTCCTTGGAATTCCCCTTGTCTGCCAAAGACGGCTTCCCCAAAAGGAGCTCAGATGTCATGAATCTCCTCCCAGGAATCTCATCAAATAGGGAGGTTAACTCAGATCATAGGAGGTGAGGCTAGAAGTTGACTTCTTGCCCAGACAGACTCTGTCACAGGCTGTCCCCTGTTCTACTGAGGGCCTGTTCCTTTTTCAAAACTTCATTTGCTTTCCCCTAGATTGCCTATATCCCCTGCCCTGTCCCCCATGGAGAGAGTGTCTAAAAGTTGAGATCTCACTGGGATTTGCGCCCTCATGGTCCTTTATGTATGTCCCTGTGTGCATGAGAAATTCATGTACTTTTTCTCTTATTGGCCTCTTATTGATTTGTTTCTTAGATATAATTGCTGGGCCCTCAGAGGGCAGGAACAAAAACCTTTCCTCCCTACAGAGACAAACATAAAGCAGTGTCCAAAGTTCTCAGTAGCTTTGCTGAAGCCGCATCCAACAGCCACGCTGCTGTACACACTCTGACTTAGAAGTGAGGCTTGTACCTGCAAACCTTCTTTGGGCATATAAAATAAGCAAGCTGCCAGTGGACTGTGTTATTACTGTGTGGTTGTGTCCTCCTTGGTGCAGTGAGATCCTCCCTCATGCCTCTGCTCCATCGTGGTTTATCTTTGCCGCAGGTCACTACTCAGGAGTATCCCCTTAGTGTCTTCCAAATCAAAGGGATTTTGCAAGAACAGGGTATAAGTTGCACAGAGGAAGAGCAGAGGGGACAGCCTCCTGTAGGCAAGGGGAACAGGCCAGGGGCTCAGGATGGGGTCACGCTGCTACCATAGGAACCACATCCCAGAGCATTGGAATGAAGCAGTGACATCAGGCAAGGCTCCTGCATGGCCCATGAATCCTGGGTCATCTTGGAGTGCACTTCACCAGAAAGGAATTCAGCCAAGCCTCCCATTTATCTGGCGTCAGGAAGAATGGAAGCTGGAACAGGCAGCTGGAGGAGCGGGGCTCCTGAAGGTTGGGAGGGGCAGAGTTGTGCCCACCATGTGCCCAGCCCTTAGAATGAATGGGGAGATTGTGCAGCTCTCAGGTTAAAGCACCAGCTATGTCCTGACCTACACTGGACACTCCTGGTCATGATATTTTGGAATGGAATCACCTCTCTGAGGAGAGCTCCAGTGCCCCTGGGATTTGGAGGGTGCAGAGCAATAGGGAACAAGTGCAGGGGCAGGGGCTCAGGGGAAAATGTTGAGTTGTGGCTGGATGGAGGGAAGACCGAGGGGGTAGGAAAGCCTGAAACAAGGGGACACCCTCTCTCGCCTCATTGAGGCCCCTTTCTGTGTAATGGAACCCACCTCCACAGCCCCTGCCTCTTCCTCTTCAGGCCACCACCTCTCATGGCATGCAAGGGTTAGCGTGATGTGATAGGAATGGTGATGACGATGGTAGTGATGTGATGACAATGCCAGTGGCTGTCACTTCCGGGTGAGTGCCACAGCAATAGGAGTACAGAATGCTTAGGGAGTTGGACTAGGCTGATAGTTTTCACACCTGGCCGCCCACTCTCCTCACCTCCAGTGTCCTCCCAGCCTCCCACCTCCAGTCTGGCAGCTTTCCGGTCTGCAGCCAGAATCATCTTTTAACTTATTGATATGAGGCACCATCTACCCTGCTAAATACCACCAAAGTGTCCTCGGACACTGCAGACTCACGCACCAGACCACATCAGGCCCCAGGGCACTGCTTCTCCAAAAGGGCTCTCACTCCTCTCGTCCAGGGCTCACAGCCCCACACCCACTCTGCCCCTAGAGGGTCTGCCTCTTTGTACCTCACTCATTCCTCAAGGACCTGAAAAGCCCCTGACTCATATTCCTTCCTGATCCCTCCAGACCTGGTTATTGTCCCCAGAGGCAGATATTCTCCACCAGGCTGCACATGAACATCTCCCAGAGTGTAAGCACCAACTCCGGGCCCCATCCTCACCTAGAACAATTAAATCAGACTCCTCAGCGTGGGGCGTGCCCAGGTCAGGTGAGGAGAGTGGGCAGCCAGGTGTGAAAACTGTCAGCCTAGTCCAACTCCCCAAGCGTCCTGTACTCCTATTGCTGTGGCACTCACCCGGAAGTGACAGCCACTGGCATTGTCATCACATCACTACCATCGTCATCACCTTTCCTATCACATCACGCTAACCCTTGCGTGCCAGTCTCACATATCCATGCTTCTTTTTCAATTTCCACATCTAAGATTCTGGGCCAATGCCGTTCTGCATTGTTAAGCTCCTTTCCAAAGAGTGCTTAACTGCTTTACTTTCGAAGGGATAACACCTGTTTTGCTACTTGGCCACTTAAAACACCAGGTGCTACATATCAATTTCTTTCTATTGTTTTGACTCAGGAAGCCAAGTCAGTGAACTGGAATGGAGTGTGCTGGAGGCTTTTGGACTCCATTTTGCAGGTGCCAGAGCAGAGAAAGGCCCTCCGAGCCTGCTGAACCAGAGTTTGGACAAAAAGCCGTTCTCGTCATTGTTTATCATGAAGAGCTTGCAAAGATTCCTGTGGATTACTCAACAGTGCCTATGAATCTGACCTCTGTTGATGGCTGGGTGATACTAGTGTCATTGTTTTTAGAGCACAGCTAATAACATTGGCTAGAATCACTCAGGGCCAGTTAATCAGAAGGAAGAGACGATAACAGCATCTTTATGATATACAGTTATGTGATAAGATACAGATGTAATGAGAACTCTTTTCTTCTGGAAAAGATTAAAGACATAAAATCCTGGCTTAGGAAAAAAAGACTCTTTGTCCTGATGAAACAAAGTGGCCAGATGTCTTGATTTAGGCAGAACGGGGCCTGATGTTTTAGGAATTGTCCCCCATCTGTGAGGGTCCTCCCCCTTCAGTTAATCCTCTCTGTTTTCTGAGCTTATGAAGCACAACTTAAAAGAATTGAAACTCCTCCTGGTGCTGCCTTTGTTGCTTACAAGGCAGAGTGGTCCCACACAGAGATAGGAGCAACAGGGACCAACGCCCTGGATCTTCCTCAGTATAGAAGGAGGCCCGGGTCACTTCCCAGCACCCATTCTCTAACGGGGGCCACAAGAAGGCTGCTGAGCACCATACCTGTGACCCAAACCTTGCTCCCTATGGCAAGGTCCATGGGGACTGTTCTGGTTTTCCTCCCACACTGATTCACCAAGTGGAATCCACGAGCCACAGGAAGAAATGGTGTCTCACCATGAGACAACCATCTGGGGAGGGGGTCTTTGCTATTCTTCTACTCCTACAAAGGAAGGGTCATGTTAGTTGTCTTCTGTCTTCTAAATGGTGTGGCAATGGTGGGACTGGAGTGAAACTTACTGAAATCATAAATGTGTGAATCTGCCACTAACCAGCCAGCTAGCCAACCTGGGCTGTAGCAAAGTGATTTCTCTTCTTTAGCCTCATTCCTTCACCTGTGAATTTAAAGGGACAGATGAAAGACTGACCCTAAACCCCTGACAGCAAGGACTATGTCCATTACAGTGGACACTGACCTCCAGCACCCTGGACTGAAATAAAATTTGCCACATGCAATCCTGAATGCCACCAGGAATGAATCCACCTCTAGAGGTCCATTTGGCCCCCTCAATTCTGTGCTTCTTGCCAGATTTTTTTTAATACTCAGCCTACAAAATTTTCACTGAGCCCAGCCCCCAACAACCCTGTTCACTGAATTCACAAGACCTCCTTAAATTCTAAAACTACTGCAGAAATGCCCATAGAAAATCAAGAAAAATAAGACCAGGGAAGAGATGGATGACACTGAACAGCCTCTACTCTCTAGGCTCCATTGTGACTATGGCATGCTCTACATGTGAAAATATCTGAAACTCACTGTTGCCAGTTATCAGCTGTTTGCTCAATCCCTCTGAGACTCAACTTACTCATTTTTAAAGTTGGATAATTATACAATCATCTCTCTCTCTCTTGCTCTCTCCCTCACACATGCTCTCTCACTCTTGCTCTCTCTCTCTCTCTCTCTCACACACACACACACACAGTTGTTTTGATGACTAAATGAGAAAATATTCATGAAAGTATTTTATAGCAAAAAGTCCAATTGCATGCCAGGCTTTGCTATTTTATAGGCCAGAGGTAATTGCCAAGACCTGTCTAAGTGTACAGGACACAAAAAGCAATGACTTGATGCTTCTTTGAAATCCAACAGGATGGAACATCTTTGGGGCATGCCAGATGCTGGGCGCTGCCACTTTAAAATTTTTGAACATCAAACAAGTCTTCTGGAATAACATTTTGATGTTTTTGGTATACACAAATGAAGAACATGTGGATTCAATTTCACTGCATATATACATCAGGGCTGCAGAGGAACATCCTGGAGAAGGAATGATGAAATTTGGTAGAACCCCAAGGTTTTAAAAAACACAATAATTCAAGGGAAAAAACCTAATATTTAATGAGTGCATAATATTGGCCAGACACTTTATACACATTATTCCACCTAATCTTCATAACAACCCCATGAGATGTAGACAGCTGCCCCTTGTTTACAGATAAGGCAACTGAAATTCAGACAGGAGAAGTCATTTGCACAAAGTCACATAGAGTGTCGAAGCTGAGACTCGAAGCTCAGTCTGCATTCTCCTCTGCTCAGCACCAAATGGAGTTCCTGCTCCTCTGCATGTAAAACATCACCTTCCCTTAAAAGATCTCCTCATGCTTTGTGGACCTTGAAATATCTGGATATTGATACAGTTCCTTAATCCCAACTGGGAATAATCCATAAAATGGTCTGACTTTGAGAATTAATGCCAATGACCACTGCACTAATAATGAGGCAGAAACACAATTCCAAGTACATTTGCTTATTTAGTAAATGTTTATCTGTCTCAGGCACTCAGCCACATCCCAGCCAGCCTCATGAAATACCATATTTGGGAACTTTACATTGGAGCAGAGAATCATTGATAAACAGTGTAGAAATAAGCGTGTAATTCACTAGGACTTCTTGGCTTTACTAGAAGTATCTGGTTAATTCCTTCGTTTCCAGGAGGGTACCAGTTTGCTGCCTTCCCACAGGAGGGAGAGCACTCAATTCCTTCCCCAGTTTGCTTGGTGTCTTTCCAGCAAGATGGAACCAGCAGATGTGTCAAGGAGAACTTGATAGGGGCTTCCTCAGGCCTGGTGCAGGGCTGGCCAGCATAGAGGGAGCGAGAGGCCAACAGAGAATGGTGTCCTGCTCTTTTTCCCCAGCCCCAATCAGAACTGGGTGCACCATCTGTGCACAAGGCCCTGGGGGAGGATGAAAGTGAGTGGAAACTCCATATGACTATGTCCATCCCATGCAGATAGGCATTCACACCACAAATGGGGTCATTAAACATCAAGGCTGGTGGACACAGCTTTGGGGGATGGCGTGTCAGGACCACAGTGGACACAGATCTCCTCAGCCCTGAGCTGTGGTGTCCTCCCTTGGAAGAGACGCCATCTGACACCCACAAACCTGGGAGGTGCTTAACTATAGACATCACTATTAATCAGGCCAGAGAGGGGTTTCCAAACTCAAGGCAAAGAAAACATCTCAGAGGAGTGGTTCTTAGTTGAAATTTCACTATTTTGCTTTGCAGAAGAGAAAATATGTTTCTACAGCATTTTGTAGTTTATAAAGTACTTTCATTTTTATTAGCCTCATGTAGCCATTATCACAACTCCTGAAGTAGTCGTTTTTGTCATTATCATTATTATATTACTCCCATTTGAAGTAAAAACTGGCACTAAGAGCAGCTAAGATGTTTGCCCATGTTGGCCACTTAGGTGCTGAGCTTGGAGCCTGAGCTTTGGCTCTACCACCCTCCTATGCCACCCCTACACCTCTCATCACATGGCAATCAGATTCTCACAGGCAGGAATTACATCTTTTTCTGTTTGTTACAGAGCCCATTATTGGTACAAAATGCAAAATATATGGTGATTTTAATACTGAACTTGGTGAAGACTTTTACAAAATGGCTGAGTAAAGTTAAGCAATGTCAAAAACAATCCTGTCATTTCTGCTGTTACCTTTCTATCATCAGCTCACATCATTGTAACATCTTGAATCCATCTTCTCCTTATTTCCATGCTATGTATGTGCCTGTGTCATTTTTACTAGTCATGCAATATTCCACTATATTCATGAACCATAATTTTAACCACTTTCTCCATTTGGCACTTGCAAGTTATTTTTTCATGTTTTCCTTAAAATGGAGTTACAAGATACCTGATTCACAAAACCCACAGCTCAGGAGATGCATCCCCTGTGTGTACCTGGCTGTGCTTCTTCTCACAAGCTCAGTTAGCCAGATGGGTGGAACTCTTGTGTGCACCTGAGTTACTTATTAAAAATTAAAACTTCTGGAGCTGGGACCAACTGAATTAGAATACCTCCAATAGTGAGCATCAGGAATACAAGCTCTCAGGGATCTCACATATCCTAAGGTGTGTGAATTTCAGTAGAGCTGAATTCTATAGCCAAGTAAGTCCTTTTAACAGTTGTGTCTTTAAATTCTGCACACCATTGTAAAGCACCTTTTGTATTCTTGTGCCAAGCATACCAGGATAGACCTAGGTGGCTCTGAGTAAGGAGTCAAGTCTTGGGCTTCATCGCAGCCTAAAGAGGAGGCCACTGTTGAGTCCTTAGCACTCGAATGAGTAACTGTCTCTTCTGTTTGAGAATATCCTTGGCAATTTCTCTGACAAACAATTACCCAACTGCTGCATAAACTCTATGATAAACACTCAGACCACCCAACAGAAAGGCAGCATCAAGCTTGCAGCCAGCTTGCCATCATGTGTGTGCATGCATGTGTGTATTACTAAATACAAAGGGCACACAAGAAAAAGAGTATATGAGATTTTCTCAGAATGACCCCCAAAAGAACCCTAAAGGATGTCTGTTATTTATTTCTTTTCCAAAACATCTACTTAATCTGAACTCAGGATACACTCCTTTTTACAAAAGTCACGCACCAAAGTGCCTTTTGGCACTCACAGCCCAGTGTTTGGAAAGGCGCCATGCTGGCAGCGTGTTAGGAAGCCTTGGGGGTTGTCAACACAGATGTGGATGGTTCTGCCTTCCCATGGACACACAAGTCTGAGTACACAAAGTCAGAACCACCCTCATACGATGCATGGAGAGGTGACTGTGAGAGCAGGATCTTTGCCTGGCAATGTCACTTGTGCGGTGCCCCATAAGTGGGGCAGCAGTATTAGGAGAAGCTAAGGAGAAGCTTTCAGGATTTGAAGCGAGACAGACCTGGATCTAAATCCCAGCTTGGCCTCTTACCAGCTGTAACAGGCTGTGTGAGTCAGATGACTGATCCAACCTCAGTGTCCACATCTATAAAAGGCAAATAACCACAGAATGGTTTCACAATTGTAAGTGATAATAGTAGATGCCTGAAGCTATGCTAGAACCTTCTTAGAAATGATTATAGAACAAATATCCTCATGGTCTAATTAGGTGATTTGATCCAGTTCAATTCTACCAGTATTGACTGAAGACTTGCGGCCATTAGACATCGTGCTGAGCAACTTGGAAAGACGAGTCCCCGCCTTTATGGAGCTTAGAGTCTGGCAGAAAGTAAAGCCTCTCAGTGGCTTTACAGTGATTCCAGGACCTTGGCAAACCAGGGAAGAGCACTGGGTTTTTAATCACCATTTTCTACTTATGTGACTACAGGCTCTGCACAAGGTAGAAACCTCAGAGTCGAAGTGGCTATCATGCTGACCCCAGTTCATCTCTGAAAATAGCCCCAAGGACACTGCTACTGCCTGGGATTTGTGGAGACCCTGGAGCTACCAAAGAGTTTCAAAGATGGGCCTGGGGTGGATGGGCTGTGAAACCTGGGACCCTCTGTCTCATCTCTCTGCCAGGAAGATAAGACCAGTGCCTCCTCTGAGGGAGTTCTAATAAATTAGTACCTCATTCCCCCTGAGTAAACTGGGAATTAAAATAAGAAGTGAGAGATGGGGAACTGAATACCACCCTCATTAGTGCTAAGAGCTAGAGGGAGGCAAAGAGCTGACTGAGCTTGATGGGCCCCCACAGACCCCAGAGGAGCCAGGCACAGTGGTGGGAGGAGACCTGCTGGGGGGAGAGAGGGAAAGAGGGGGAGAGCTCCCCACAGGCAGGAAGAACAGAGCTGGACTCAGTCGTTCCTTCCAACTTGTCTTCCAGAGAGGAGAGAAAAAAGGGGCAAAAAATGAGGCCAAGTCTGTGCTTAAAGAAGACCCTGAAAAGCAGAAAGTGCTCTTCTCTCTCCAAGACCTGGTCAGACACTAGGTTATTCCACTGACAGAACAAACTGTGGGATGGCAGATGGTCTACAACAGTGGTTTTCAACCTTTTGTATCTCACGGCACGATTGAACCTATAGTTAAACTTCCACAGCACACTTAAATTATGTTGATAAAAAAGAAGAGAGAGAGAGAAAAGAAAGAAAGAAAAATAATACACTTACTGTGCTTTGAACTTCTTTCAAAAATAATGTAATTAATGATCTTTCAATATTTTTGCACACCCTAAGATCCTCTATGGCACACAGCATGTTGCGGCACACAGCATGTTGCAGCACACAGGTTGAAAATTACTGGCCTAGGAGTTTGGTGGCTCTGAATTGTTGCTTTATTATAATTGCCAAGGAACCAGGAGGTACCCTAGGAACGTGCTTAGAGGCCCAGTCCTGTGGGGATTCTGAAGACGCTCCAGAGGAACTCATGCAAAGTACAGACCAACCCTAGAAAAGCATTTACCTTGCCACTTGCACCCATTAGTGGGTGTGGACTTAGGATCAGCTTCCTAAAAATGAAATACAATCATGACATACTGGCGTATACAGCACGCTGTACAGCAGCATTTCCTCATGGTCTGGATTCAATATGATTCACAGGGCTTTGGACTGTGTGCACATGTACCACATCAGAATGCTAAATGTACTTCTTACTGAGGAATCACAATTTTCAAAAATAATTTGCAGGCACTGCTCTGGGCAGTCCTATCAGCAGTAACAGGTTTTTAATTGATTGAAGTGTAAATAGAAGTTCACTCTTGGCAGCAAGGGCAGGCACAGAAGCTGGCTGGGTCCAGCCAGTTCACCGCAGCCCCCAGGTGCACCTCCTGGCTAACAGAGGTGGGGTATTGATCACCTCAGCCCTCCCCCGCCATTGGCATTTTGACCTGGGCTCTGCCAAGCAGGTGAACTAAGCAAAACGAAACAGTTGGATGAGGCAGTGAGTAGTGAGACCACAATGGGGGCAGCATCCGGGCGTTCAGGTGCTGAATGGTGATGGCATAAGCCACCTTGGGAAGGATGTGGCTAATGAACGCACAGTAGCATCCATGATTTGAGAAGTTCTATTCTGATAATTTGAATCTTGAAAATGAGCCACATGGGCAACCTGAGACCAAGGGGGATAATGATGAGCTGAATGCTGTAGAGGAAGCAAATCCATCTCAACCTACACAGGTTTGAATTAGCAACAAGGTTCAACATTATTAGTCCAACAATACTGGACCATCTGAAGCAAATCGGCAAGGTAAAGAAGCTGGGTAAATGTCATTCTTGGGGATTTAAACAAGCATCAGAAGCAAAATTGTAGCTTGACTACAATGTCAATTGAAGCTTGACTTTCTTTGCTGTCACAACATAAAGGTGAACCACTTCTACACTGTATTGTTACATGTGATGAAAAATGGGTTCTTTTAGACAATTGCAAACATTCAGCACAATGATTGGATAAAGATTAAGGCTGAAACATAGTCCAAACCTGAATATTCATCAGAAAGGCTTGTGGTATCTATCTGATATTCCAGCACTGGTATTATCCACTACAGTTTCATAAAACCTGGTCAGCTGATTATGGCAGATGTCTACTGCAGCCAACTACATGAAATGATGAGGATGCTGTGATCAAGCAGCTGAGATTTTTCAGCAGAAAGAGGCAAATCCTAGTACAGGACAGCACCCAGGCACATATTTCTTAAATAATATTGCTCAAAGTACAGAAGCTGGAATTGGAAACTCTGTTATCTCCCATATTCACCAGACTTTGCACCAACTACCATCTCTTCATATTCAATTCTCAACAAACCATGGAAAACATCTTAATGATTTCATTGCCACTCGCCCTCTAGGCTGCCACAATAGTGCATAAACAAGCTACCATTAAGATGGCAAAACTGCCGCTGATCGTTTAGGTGCATACTTTGGTTAATTGTACCACTTCTTATTTGAGATATAATACACTAAACTTTTGATTCAAAATTGGTTATTTCATATTTGATAACCTAATGAAATTCTTGGTTGACAAGATTTTTCTTTTGGCACTTTAACTCTGTCATCACACTCTTTTCTGGCCTGATGAAAATTCAGCTCTTGGTCTTATTTCTTAAGCATGAATAATCATTTTTAATTAATGATTTTCACCAAAATTGGGAAGTTTGGGGTCATTATTTGCTCAAGTATCTTTTTGCCCTCCATTCTGTGACTTTTACTGTGTTCACATTGATACACTTGATGATGTCCAACAAATCTCTTAGGCTTTGCTCATTTTTCTTTATCCTTTTATTTTTGGCTTCTCAGAGTGGATAATAACAATTGATCCAACTTTAAGTTCACTAATTCTTCCCTCTGTTTACTCAAATATCCTCTTTAAACTTTCTATGAATGTTTCAAGTTATTTTAGTTTTATTTTTTAGAAAAATGTTCAATTATTTTTATTGATACATAATAATTATACATGTCTCTGGGGTACACTGCATGCATACAATGTGTGATGATCATATTGTGCTGACTGCAATATCCATCACCTCAAACATTTATTATTTCTTTTTGTTGAGGACATTCCAAATATTCTCTCCTATCTATTTTGAACTAGACAATAACTATAGTCACCTTATGGTGCTAATAAATAGTAGAACTTCCTTCTATCTAGCTGCATTTTTTAAAAAATTTCAGATTGAGGCTCGGCGCCTGTGGCTCAATCGGCTAAGGCGCCAGCCACGTACACCTAAGGTGGCGGGTTCGAATCCCCAGCCCAGCCCACCAAACAACAATGATGGCTGCAACCAAAAAATGGCCGGGCGTTGTGGCAGGCGCCTGTGGTCCCAGCTACTTGGGAGGCGGAGGCAGGAGACTCGCTTGAGCCCAGGAGTTGGAGGTTGCTATGAGCTGTGATGC